>OVAW01000389.1:0-15732 GCA_900406365.1 Heliophila coronopifolia | reverse complement strand
CTGGCCAAGTTCCATCAAAAACCGATCATGTTTTATCATGATAATGTTTTGGTCAACAATTGCGAAATGTTAAAAAATTACAAAATAAATCATAATAAAAAATGCCAGTCTATCATGATATATACACGTTAAACTGATATAAACTTATACATTAAAAAAGTTCGAAAGTTTTAAATTGTCTAAAGGTTATTATAATTCTCAACGTGTGTCACGAAAAAGTTTTTTTTTTTTTAATTTTTTTGTCATTTTCGGCTTTTTGCTGTAACATAACAAAGACCAATCAAGCCAAGTCGTTCTTCAGCTCCTCCAATAATATTCAATGTAAAACTCAGACGCTAACGTGCACACGACCCCACTGTGTACAACTATCATGCGCTAGCTTTCATTATCGTTTTAGCTGACTTTTAAACAACCCCCCGCGCATTTTAGCAAAAACATAATTCCGGAGTCTTGGACATCCCAACCAAACTCAAATTCGTTGACGGGAGAAAAGCCTCTCTCTGTTTTATCTGTCTGAATTCGACAAAAAAAGAAACTTGTTTGGTAAGGTTTCTTTTTCCTTTCTAGATTCTATTACACCTCTTAACTCTTTTGTCTTGTCTCCTCCATGTAAACATGATCGATCATTTTTTTTTTTTTTGCTTGACGAATTTTGATCTTTGAATCTTGTGATCGTAAATTAATACTACTTATTGGTGAATCTCTTTGAAATACTGATTCTTGCCCGATTCAAAATAGTGAATTGAATAAAACAAAAATATTTTTTTTTAGTTTACTAAAAATAATGTCGTACAAATATAATCTAAAACACACAAATTTCATGGACTTTATCAAGACCAGACCTGTTTACCAGTATGTAGCAACATAACACTAACCGGCACTTGATTTTTGTCCAAAATAGGCAACATACTATAATGTGTTGGGTAAAGATTTCGTGTACAAAATCCACTAGAGTCTATAAACANAGACCAGACCTGTTTACCAGTATGTAGCAACATAACACTAACTGGCACTTGATTTTTGTCCAAAATAGGCAACATACTATTAATGTGTTGGGTAAAGATTTCATCTACAAAATCCACTAGAGTCTATAAACACATCACCACATATATGCCATTGCAATACAACTTGAGATCTCTTTATAACAAGACTCTTTAATCAAAGCTATTCTAGCAAACTTTCCCTCCCATCTCATGGTTGATATGATCCTCTGCATCACTCCCATCTTAATGCTTGTGCCCCACTATAATAGTCTATAGGCCATGATTAGAACTCGAGGCCAATGTAGTGAGACAGAGAGAATCAAATGTCTTATAACTCCATTGGAAATATAGTGCCTTTACTTGAACTATCCATTTTTGTTGTATATAGTTACTATCTCACTATATAATCATTTTGATTTCTGTATTTTCGATTAGTTTTTTTGTTTTGTTTATCTCTTTGTTTCTAGCTAAGCTTTAAAGATTTTGATTTGCAGGACAAGAATGGAGCAAGAATTAGATGGGATGTTGACAAAAATAGAGATAGACTCAGCTTATACTTGTGAAAAACTGCAGAATCTACATGTTCTTCTTACGCATCTTTTCGCTTGTGATAATGATCTTGAAGAGATGGATACATTTGATTCTTCTGCAACATCTATTGAAAAAGCTTTGACATTTGATATGTTATGTTGTATTTTGGAGTCTGAGTTAAAGGAAATGGACAAGGTTTTGGATGAGTTTGAAGCCGAAATCGTCGACACTTCTTGTAAGTTATGGACATGCGAAGACGGAGATTGTACCCGTATGGAAGGAAAGTTGATTGAATCTGCAGATTCCTTGAAACAATCTAGAGAACAAGTCTCAGAGATCACTTTGCAATTAGCTAAGATCCAAAGAACATCAGAGTTTTCAGGTAACAATCAAGATTTAAGACCGAAATATGCGATCAAATTCACAGAAGTAGTATCTTCTGAGATGGAAGAAGCATCAGAGTTTACCGGTCTTTCGAAAGAAGTTCTTGGTCATATTCAGATTCTCCAGTTTAGTCTGAATAGATCAGCGCAACGGGAATCAGAACTGAAGTCCAAGCTTGAAGATTGCATTACACAACTTGAAGCTAAAGATCTTCTGGTTCAAAAGCTTGAAGGAAGAATCTCTGACATTACAGAGATGGTTTTAGAAGTACTTACTTTGAAAGAATATGTGATGTCAGCTGAAGAAAAGCTCAACAATACAGATATTGAACTCAAAAATGTCAATACCTCAAAACAGGAAATTCTGAAACATCTTTCTGAACTGGAAACTGCAAATGAATGTGTCAAAGAAATCAGTTTTGATTCTGAGATCAGAGCTGAGAATGGTGAAAATGACATTGAAGAACTACAAGCTGCAAATATTGAACTTACTGAGAAACTAAACTTTCTTAAAGACGGCGACGAAGAAAAGACAAAGCAAATAGATTTGCTTGAGAAGCAAGTTAGGGAATTAAAAGAAACTATTGAAATCAGAGATGAGAATGGAGAAAGTGACATTGAAGAACTAAAAGCTGCAAATCTTGAACTTACCGAGGAACTAAACTTTCTCAAAGACGGCGACGAAGAAAAGACAAAGCAGATTGATTTGCTTGAGAAGCAAGTTAGGGAATTAGAAGATGAACTAACAAACTTCAAGGTATCTTTAGAAGCAAGTCAAGAACAGCAGAATATGTTGTATTCGGCAATATGGGACATGGAGACTTTGATTGAAGATCTTAAATCTAAAGCCGCGAAAGCTGAGAGTAGAAAAGAGAAAGCTGAAGAGAAATGTAGTGTGATTTCTACAACCAATTCTGTACTTAACAAAGAAGTGGCTTTTTTGAAACAAAAAGCTAAATCTTTGGAAGCATTGTTGGATCTAGCTAGTGATGAAAAGGCGAAAAATGCGAAAGAGATAACCGCGAGGAGCAAGCTTTTGATGGATATGGTGATGCAGCTATCTAGTGAAAGGGAACGTATACAAGAACAGGTGTTTTGGACTATGGTCCTAATTTTGTTTCTTTGTTTAAGCCAAGTAAGACAAAAGCTAACTAGTAATGTCTTGTTGCAGCTATGTTCTTTAGGAAAGGAAAATGAAAAACTGAGAATGAACCAATGCTCTATGGGAAATAAGTACCAAAGAAATGGATCTTATGCTGGAGACAAAGAGCTGACTTTTCAACCAGATGGTCATGGAGGTATTCCTAGGAAATAGCCCCAACACTGAAACTTTATATTTTTAAAAGAATGATGGATAAAACATTGTAGGATGTGAAAATCAGAGCTTCTCTTGTACTAATCTTATGTGGTCTTTGCTCTCTTTAAACAGGTGGATGAGTCAGAAACTGATGTTTAACCGGTGGACGACCATTCTGTTGTCTGAAAAGAGTAGCATGGCATGTAGATCAGAAGTACAAGCGGCTTGAGACACATATCAGTTTTGGCCTTAGCTTTTGTGATGTTTCTTTCATATTCTTTGCTTTGGGGTTTTATAAAAGGACAAAGAAAGATCTCCGGTTTGAAAATTTGTTTGTGTAGCATTAGCCGTTTTGTATATTGTGTTGTAAATACTCTATATCTCTTGTATTTATTACTAACAATGTATTTCACTTGTTGGTTTATTTACCTTTACAAAAATAATATCACCAACTGAAAAAATAAAATATAAGTGAAGGTTATGATTCATGCATTTTCGTGCAAATTCATACATGAGTTACTTAAAACTGAATTAATTACTTGATGTATAAATTCGACAACCATAAAATTATAAGTGTTAATTGGACGGCAGGCCTCCCTACCGCGGTATTGGAGAAAGACCCCAGACTAATGGACGGGACAAACGGTAACCGCGGAATTCCCAAAATTGTGTCCACAAAAATATATTTTATTTTAATATGCATAATTTGTTTTACCAAAATTATTAAATACCCAAAATTCATATTTTCGAGTGGGCCTTGTGGTTTGGATGAGTGTATCTTATGGACGAGGTATAGTTTTGAGGCTTTTAGTAACGAATGACAAATTTTGGCTAAAACCACATAACACACGGACAAATATAAACGTACACCCAAAAGTCCGCTTTTAATTTGAATTTAAATATTCATGACTATATCCACAATGCTACGGGACGGGTTTGGCGTAGCCAGCATAGGCCCGTCCATTTGACATCTCTAAATAAAGTAAAAGTACAAATTGTAACCGCACGGTGCTCTATATTCAATAGAATTAGAATTTGTAACAATTGAGTAGTGAAGGCATGAAACAAGTCCAAATCATATGAACCAAACCATGTCTTCCATGTTCCAAATCTGTTTTACTTTTCTTTTACTGCTAACAAAAGCTTCTGAGAAAGCTCTGTTTCTGTTAAACTTTTGTTTACTCTTGTTAAGAATTTTCTAAGAGCTAGAATCACACCAAGAGGGTTCTCTAGATGAACAGCATGACCAGCCTCATGGATTTCAACCATCTCAATGATTTTGTTTTCGCCTTTCTTGCTTTTACTCATCTCGCCGTACATTTTAGTAGCTATTTTCTTGAATTTGATATCTTTTTCTCCGAAAACAAGTGAGATATTTGTATCACAATCCTCCAATTCTTCCCACAATGACCTATTAAGAAAACATCATCATCATCATAGCTTCGGAATCAAATTTCGAGGAAATAAAAGTTGCGAAGATGAACTTACGGTTGTCTCCCACTGCTTAGATCAGAGAGGAGCTTTGCAACATCATGGATATCATCATGTCGTAAGCGGCCTGCTACTATTTTTCTAAAATGTGGATGCCTTCTTAAACTACTCATTGCAAAAATCACTTATGTGAGTATGAATTCAAGTCGAGATAAAAATATGATCAAATTGTATAAAAAGTCACCTTGTCCACAAACTTCCATTGTACCAGTTCTCTAGAAAGATTTCTAATCCATTGTCAACCATCATCCGTGCTTTCGAATCATCTGTTGCACTTCGAACTTTCCTTGCCACTGGATCCTTAATCCCGGGGCTTCCCGATACCACAACAGCTCCTTCTATCTATAGAACAATATCCAAATTCCATTATACACATTATTACACAATGTTGAAGATTTCGGTGAAAGGGAACACAACACACCTTGTTGCTAAACCTCAAAGCCATGTACAATGCAATTCTTGCTCCCATAGAATATCCAACAATGGTGACTTTCCCAGGAGTGATTTGCTCAATCAACTTACATAGTGCGTCTGCTATCATCTCCATTGAGAAAGTTGGAGCTTTCTTGGTCTCACTAGCATGATTTTTTACCCTTGAGCTTCCATGACCAGGAATATCGACTGCAATGCATCTTGCAGATTCCGAGATACCCTTCATGATTGGGATCCATTCTTCACCAGTTCCAAGAAATCCATGGAGAAACAAAACTACATTTCCCTGAAATACATTACCATAGAGGAAGAAATTAACCAAAAGTGGCTTGCTTATGTCTTTTTAGCTTCAGATAAAAAATCATGAACACAAACTTACTTCTGCTTTCTGCGCAACCTCGTGGATTCTTATAAAATGAGAGAAACCATCTACGTCCACCATCAGTTCATACCTCCGTACAGGAACTCCTTTATTGGTTCTTACAATAACACCGTTGTTTATCTTAACATCCTTTAGATTTTTACTAGCATCAGCAACAAATCCTTCAACAAATCCACTGTACGGACTACGAAATATCCCTAGACTGTTTATCATCACGTCTTCACTAAGCCATTTGTAGGTTCCAAGACCATGGGCTACAAGAGGGGCCATCCCTTGCTTTTTCTCTTGGGATGTTTTGATGTTCTCCATCTCCAAATATGATGCAAACAAAATATATGCTGATAAACCAAGGCCACTTTCATATGCTGCACTTATAACAGCCATCTTTCCATGTTGCTGTGCCCAGCGAGCAATCAGTGCTGCATTCTCAAACCCTCCCACGACACTTGGTTTAATAACCTACGAATATCAAGTAAGACTGATTGATTTGCAAGAAAAAATGAAATAAGATATAAACCCATATTTCAACATGATAAGAGTTAATATCTTATTGGTCCTACTTATAAAAACTAGTATCATCTCCAAATCAATAAAAAGAGTGGCAAGATGAGATGAAAATTAGTACAAAAGAAAGAGTATTTGTTTTGGCAATCTCAGGCTAAAGTAAAGGTTGTAAAAGAATGATCAGAGGCTTACAACAGCAACTACTCCAGGATGGGCATACTTGGTAAGCATGAGCAAAGGACATTCCTCAAAATCACCGAGAGTCTCATCAAGTGCTACAGGTATTCCACTTTCTTCATGAAACCTTATAAGATCATCTTTATTCTGAACAGGTTCCTGAGATACAGAATAGTTTCTTCACTGAAGTTATATAGGAAAGAAAATAAGTTATTTTGAAGTAATACTTAGGAATACACTCATATAATTTATGCTGTACCAGACCTCAATATACTGTAGATTACAGCTTTTCACCAATAAACCAAACTTTATAGCCTCTTCAAAAGTCCAGCGACGATTTGCATCTGCACGGAGTTCAATTTGATCACCAACAACTCTCCTTACTTCTTGCAGAACTACAGCATCTTGAACAGAGCTCACTCGACGGGCAACCTGTCATTTTAGGCAGGTTTATCGCTCAGTCAGTAATCAATAGCTTGAACCCGCAGTGTGAGAAAGCCAACCATCTCAATTGCATGAAAATGCTATGAGGAACTAGCATACAAAATATCCAGCTAACTAACTCTGGATGATTGAGTGCAATATTGTTTATTGTATATTTGATTAAACAAAGGTAGGCTTACTTTAAGTTTAATAGCACGGAACCCTTCTTCAACAAGTTTTCTAGCGACGTATGCAACCTCTGATGGAGTACCTTCAACATCAAGAAGGGCACATATTTGAACAGAGTGTGGCTTAGCAGAGCCATTTTCTTCTTTCTGACAATGAAATATCCCCAAAAAACTAGAATCATGTCTTACTGCCATTCCATTCAGAAGAGCCATTTCCAGACCACATCTGACACTCGGGAAAATTGAAGATGCCTGAAAAAAGAAGGAAATTGATAAACCTACAATTATCGTTCCCATGCAACTGTTTTCTGTAGATAGATGTCTATTTCTTGAAAAAGAAGACTACGGAAATTGAAATCTTTTAAATAATCTTTCCATTTACTTTGCGGTTTCTCCTGATAAAAGCAGCTGAAGGATATACTAATTTTCCACTTACAGTGATTCCAAGTTCACTCCAAATCCAGGAAGAAACTGATCCATTTAACAAAGGAAGCATGTAACTAAATTTAACTCCTTTCATAATGTGAAGAATTAGCTGTAGCTGCCCCTCCACATCCATCAAGTTTTCTCTACTACCGTCCAAAGGTGCAACCTGCTCATGAAAACAATACAGGAACAAGATGCTCAGTTGCACATGTAAGTTTAATACAAGCTAAATCTCTGGCAGTGGGATCTGGGATAAGTAGCAAAAATGTAAACAAATGTAATAACTAGTGATGAAAAGTAAAAGAGAATAAAGTAGTCAACCTCTCCATAGCCAATGCTTCCATCCTCCAAAGTCAGGGAGAGTATGAACCCTTCTCGATGGAATTGAGTGGATTCACCAGAATATATGGTAGGTCTGTCACACAGTTTGACTCTGCAAATAGAATTTTACTTGGAAAAAAGAAAAAGAGAACGTGAATATTCATATGAGTTTCTGACAAAACCTTACTTGTACCGCGAATATTGCATTCTAGAGACTTGGCAAAGAAGTATGTTGTCCATCATCGAATGTAGAAGAGGTATAGCCGAGACAATGCCCAAGGTATTATTTGCAGCTTGGCGTGCAGAACTCTGCAGAGTACTGTGAACGAGTATTCAATGTCAACATAGTGCAGGAGAAAGTGAGAACGTGTAAAACCTGGAAAAAAGCCTAAACTACCTATGAACTATTGCGTTAGCATTGATAGAGCTTTCAACCTCCACAATGCAATCCATCTCTTCCACGCTGGCTACAAATAGAGCTTCCTCAAGTTCACTTTTCGTCCCAGCGTGTGCATACTTCACACTGCATATTTAGCAACTTGGCTGAGTCTTTTAGTATCATAAACCATGAAGAAAAAACCTATACACATAAGGACAGCAAAATCATGGAGAACCAACTCTATTAACTAAAAAATAAATATAGTGAACAAATTAAATAACCATATACACTACCAATGACGGGTTACTTTTTCTTGTATGTTTTATATAAATAGTTTAATTTCATGCATATATATTAAACAAATTAACATGCAAAATTTAACCATCCAGAAAATCCTATCCATTTTGCTTTTATTAACAACGTAACAGGATCACAATGAAACAATAGCAAAGTGGAAAACAAAGTAAAAAATGTAAGCATATTTTTACCCATGAGCCGAACACAAGTTTTCGATGGAAATGTCATGTGATGTATAGAAATATTGATTTAACACGCTAGGCTCAGTACTCTTTGCTATAGGAAGAAGTCTGAAGATTCCACCTCCTCGGTTGTTTATCACAAGAATTGTCATTGGTTTCCTCGCAATCCTAATAACTCAGATTAAACATAAGAAACTAAATCACTATAACTCATACCATATCTTCGGTATATAAAATCCACCAACAGTGGAATTACAAGAAAAAAAGAGAGGAAAAGAACTACCTCTGCTTCAAAATCGCCAATCCATTTGTATCATGAAGGAAAGAGATGTCCCCCACCACACAGACCACCTGTATATGTTTGTTTGATTAGGAAATTTAATTTATAAAATCGTAAACAAAATGCATGAGTAAATGGTTCAATTACTTCTTTCATTTTACACATAAAACTACAAATTCCACTTCGATTTCATGGCTAATGAATGAAAGAATCAGGAAAATGAAAAAAAAAACTCCCTGTACAACTTAAGTGGAAAAGGAATCAAGAAAACTTTCTGTACCAAATTTTATTGACATTGATTTGAATAGTTATAATAGCGCACACAAGAAATGTGACTCGGCAACCTATAAAGATAGCATAAGAGGGAAATAATCAGGTTAAGTCTTACTCTTTTCTTGCATCCTACAGCAAAGCCAGTGGCTGAGCTGAGCAAGCCATCAATGCCACTAGCTCCTCTATTTCCAGTTACTTGTATCCATTGACATGGTAACTCTGCACTTAACATCATATCTACCACATGAGAATAATTTTCCGAGCTACTGCCATACATATCTACATCCCTGATTGGCATACTATTCCCAATGAAAAGAGCAGATTTAGAAGTTAGTGCTTTAGAAAGCATATGTGCCACATAGGGCTCTGTCAGGGAGCATTCAGCAGATATTTGAAATGATATTTCCCGGGAAATCTGCATTAAAGAAATGAGCTATTAAAAGCAGTACAAGCATAAAATTAACCTTTTACAAAATTACAGAGAATCATGTGTTTCCAATGTATTGAAAGCAGTCCTAATTTGATCATTTAAGGCATTTTAAGTAAAAGGTTTATCTGGAAGACATACAGCGGCACTCAATGCATGTAGATGACCATGCAACTTGCTCCTCCTCCATGGAAATCGAGATTTAAGCACACAATCAGCAAACTGAATAATGTTGCTTTGGACCCTGTGAGTAACCAGGTGTGATGGGTCATGTCGGCATGGATGCTTATCAACCAAAATGTATGCAAATGGAAAGCATTTCTCTAGCACCTGAGAAACTCTTTTACTTGTTATCCGACTTCCAACCTATTGATAATTCATATTACAATCTCAGTCAGTACACATCAATATCCACTCAATGAATTCTAAGTTCGGAGGCTGCATATTTTAAAATAGAACCCTAATATGAGATGGAGATTAACGATCTAGTCATCTATAACATAGTTCTCAATTCATATCAATAATTGAAACCTTTTCTAGGCATTCCGAACTCCAAGGATTTTAGAATTGAGAAGTACCACAAGATATCCAACAGTATTGTTGTCCCTCCATCTATCATCTTCAATACTTACATGCGTGTAGCAAAAACTAAAGAATGATAATTTACCTGGATAACAACATCAAACTCTATCAAACTCCTAACAGAATCTGAAAGCAGGGCATGATCAAGATGATCAACAAAAACATGGGTCCAATTCTCACTAAAAGGTTTCAAAAGCTTGCGCAGCCGTACACCAGATAAGACATCTGCAACTACAGGCCACATCAGCTCTTTAGCCAATAGAAGCGAAGCCCAAATTTCATCCTCTGTGTGTATTGCACCAATAAGAAAAAGACCCTTCTTAGCCTCTTTAATTACTTCTAAAACCTCTGTAATTTGGCCAGTTGTTACACCATTGCTTTTAAGGCTTTGTACTTGAAAATATTTTGTGAATGGTTCAGCATTCGACATCCACATGTCTAATCCATTTAAGCAGTTGAGTGACCAATTTGTTGGACTACTGTCAAGCGGGTCTCTGAAAGGACAATTGAGATGTACTGGTCCACAAGCAGAACTTGTTGCCCAATGTAGAGCAGAGTCTACAGTAGTAAGGACCATCCGGACTGGAATAATATCGGTTGGAGGAGGAAGATTGAAGAAGAATCTGACAAACGAACCGAAGTGGTTTATCTGTGACACAGGTAAAATAAACAATAGAAATTGTAGGTAATAGAAACAAACACGCCAACCGATCAAACTGGGGACAATTAATGTGTATAGTGTTGAAGAAAGGTACTATCTTAAACTATCTTAAACTTACTTGATTTATTGATTGATTTGCACCAACTCCCTGAAGTTCAGGAGGACGATCTGCAGTAAGTAGTAGCAGTGGTAAAAAATCCTCACTGGCTTCAACCACCTGTATTTATTAGAAATCATATAACATATAGCCTGTAAGGGGAAACAAACGCATTTGGCAACAAGATTATATAATAATTTAGTGAAGCATAAATAAGTACAATATCTAACCGCTGGAAGAAGATTTGAAACGGCAGTTCCTGATGATGTTATAATGACTGCCGGCTTGTGGGATCCTTTAGCATATCCAATAGCATGAAAGGCAAGAGATCGTTCGTCAAAACATGCAAGACACGTTGTAAGGGGATGGTTGGCAGCAGCAATTGCAAGATGGGAAGACCTTGATCCAGGAGCTACACAAAAATACTGTGGCCGTATGTTGTGACAAAAGACATCCAAATTTGAGATGTTATCAGATGATTGAGAATTTCAGCTTACCGTCAAACCAAGACGAGTGCATTCTTCAATTATAGCTGATGCCCATACAGCATTGATGTTAGTTTCATCTTTCAAGCATCTGCCCAGTTCAGCCTCGTGACTCAGCTGATAGGAAGAAAACAATAAAAATAGAGGAAAAAAAATGATAATTAAGACCATCCAAAATTGCACTTTTGGTAATCCGATGCATTATAACTATTTTCTTCTTAAAAATTGATGATAACTAGAAAAGCCACATGGTTCAAAGTCCACCCATAGACCCACTGGGACAGTCCTTCCATACCATTGTCCCAACAACTTTGTAACATTCGTTGTGCAGATTCCTTTGAATTTTAAACTACATGTTGATTCTTCCACCTCTGAAACAGGCAGAAGTATAGTTTCTCCCACAACATGCATGCCAATTTTTTTTTTATTTTGGAGCTTAACATTACTTTATCAGTGTATGATGAACACATTCAAAAATTAGGCCTAACCATCTAAAATATAAAAAATCTTCTATGGCCATATATATATATATATATACATAGTTCTACGTACCATGTTGTTAGAGAAAAAAACGTCAGGTGAAAGCTTGCAATGGAACTGACATGATGACTGAATATTTTTCTGCACAAAAGCTGGCAAATCAAACTGATACAATCCAAAGGGTCTGAAGAAGAAAAATCCCAACGGACGAGAGTCAAGAATGATAACTAAACTCTGAAATACAGGGATGAAAATTACCAGGGTAAGGAAGATACCAGTTCCTTGCCGTCAGCCTGATCTCTCCCAGAAAATGTGAAAAACTGCATATGCTCCTGCAGAAAAAAAAACAGAATAATGAGTGGCATGCAAAGGAAACTAAGTTTACATGCTTAGTCCATAATTATTTTAAGTAGAATCCGTGTGGGTCAAGCATGTAACCAAAATTGTTATAAATAAACTTATGGACATCACCTAAGAGTCAGGTAAATCAGATCCAAAAGGATCAAAGATTGCTAGACTTTCAAAATCAGATAATAATTAAGTGACTTTCCGAAGATTAGTACAATAAAACGTACAGCATATAATTTGATAAACAATTAAAAGAAATCAGATTTGTCATTGCTTCTTGTTCCTACTTTAAAATTGAGGGACAATGAACCTACAGTCATGGGATAAATAATCTAAGTAAAGTGTCTACCATCTCAATTGGATGTATGTCTTTTACGTTAAACTTTGAAAGAGAACTTTTTAGATGTTTGAACCAATGCTCCTCTAAATTTTGGTAAAAATGACAAGAAACCTGCAAGAAGATGACCAAGAGTGAGATTAAAGAGAAAAACGTCAAAAAGAAGAAACATATATATTCAAGAAATCTTAAAAAGGAAAACAATAGCAAAAACCAAAAATAGTAAACTTTCCACTTGATTGACAGAAGTTAAAGAAATCTACACTAAAAAGTTTCAATTGATCAATTCCAAGCCAAAGAAATAGACAAAAAAAAAAATCGATTCAACAGAAATTTAAGAAACGTATTTTGTACTGAAATAATATTTTCAAACAGTTTAGAGTTGCTCCAAAACCACAAGCACAGATAAGTTACAAGTAAGCTTACTTTTAGGTGATGATCAGTCACCCATTCATTTGTATATAATATATTCTAACTTTCTAGAGAACACAGAATTGTGCAACATGTTCCCTGGCCTAGTCTGGTATATCATAATGTCGTCATCTCTATTAATTTGAACACAATCAATATAGAAACAATTCTTCTGTATTGAAGAATATGAAGATTTATTTCTCTGATTCCAGTAAATTAATAATATAGTGTTTAGTCTACTCAATCCTCAAGGATATGAAATGGTGCCTGAATTTTGATTTGTTTAGTCTCTTAGTTTTAATAAATTTAACTACAAATACTAAAAGAAAATTTGGAATATCAGCATACCTGAAAAATTGATTTCTCACAGGAACTAATCGTTTGCTCAAATCTGTAAGAGAGAGAATCATTCCATGCTAGTGTAACTGCTAATATAGACACCTCCTCGCGCTCATCTAACTCAATCTGTTGAAATTTCAATAATCAAATCAGCTACAAGCCTACAATGTACGAACGCTTGTTGCAAGTATTTCAAAGATCAACCGGAGATACCAACAACAATGAGAACACAAATCAGGTAAACATCAACAGTTTTTGATGATAAAGTCAATGCTACTTCACCTGAGGAACAAAAAAGTAAGAAGAGCCGTCCTTGCTATTTACAGTAGAGTTTTCACTGAAATCAATATCTGGAAAACCGTAGGCTGTCACCATAACTGATTCATCTGACAGGAATCTGTAGAAATCAATTAGCTTAACAGCTTGAAGTAAAATGCAGCAGTTTAGAACATGCGTACATTAGATCATATCTTAGTGGGGATGTTTATTTGGTTTTCTATCTTGCAGCACCCAATTGAAAATAATCAAATTAAGTACAAAAAGCAAAAAGCCTACATTTTTCTCGTGCTAGGTCCAACGGAGTCAATTGAAGACGGATGAACAAAAGAGATAGCATTCCCAATTCCAAAAACCCCATAGGGTTCCTTAACATAGAGTGATTTATAAGAAGGCTTCACAGTTTCCTTGGAGAGGAAAAAAACAGGAAATACACCAGAAGACACAGGTTGAGAGCAAAACCAGAACAAAGCTTTTGCGCTTGGAGGCACAGCCACCTACAGATTCAAACACATTAAAGCTGATGTAATAAAGTAATAGACAAATTGAAGATATAATGATCAGTACTTGAAATCGCAAGACGCCGCTGGATGACTTGGGAGGATTAGTCTTTAATTCGTCAATAACCTCCTTGAGACTCTCAAGACCAAGTTCAAGAGTCAGAGCTGGTGGCAATGTTCTAGTCACGCACATTTGGACCATCAAATCATTATCATCATCCTCATTAAATTCCAAAGTCTCTTTATTCATAATCGGTCCATCGAATTGCACTCCTTGAGTGACCTAGATAACAAAATTCAAATTCAATACACAAGACATCGATGTTGTTCGCGTGGGAGGGAGGAAGGAATAACTAACTTTGATGTTTCTTGCAATTCCATGGAGAGAGTCGGCGAAGGAGAAGCGTTGTCTTCGGCGTCTGAAGGAAGTTTTGGAAGTGTGACGCGGGATTAGAGAAGGTAGAAACGGAGGATTGGAGAGTAGAGACGAAAAACATGGAGATCGCATTTTCTGAGGATGTGATTTTCAATGGATGGTGAGAGGTTTTAGAGGTTTTTGGATAAGGCGCTGAATTTATATTTATGTTTTTTTTTAATCAAAAAGAATAATACTGAAGAAGAAAAGGAAAAAAAAATGCAATATGGATTAAATATTTTTTTTTTTGTCATAATGGATTAAATATTTAATTGAAGTTTTTATGTTAGTATTTTCAAAAATTATAAGTTAAATTAAATAATATTTAATCTTTTTTTTAAATCAAAATAATATGATTTGTATCTATATTGTAAAAAGTTTATAGTGATCGGCCTGCGTTCACGATATATCTGGAAGAAATAGAGAGATTAAATAAATCTTTCGACTTTTTGATCTTCTTTTTGTTTCTAGAAATTTTAATGTCAATGGTAGTGCTAGAAATTACCCCTTTAAAATTACTTATTTGAACTTTGTATCTTCAACTTGACTCACATAGTCTTTTTTAACTTTTAATGATAACAAGTTGTTGACAAAAAAAAAAAAGTTTATCAAATATCTTGAATCTTGAAAATTTATGAAATAGTATATAATGTTGATAAATTTCTATTTACCACCTATTGATTTTAAATCTAACGTCTATAATTTCTAATATGGTATATGAGTCATTTTCTAATTTTCCGATTATATACTCTAGTGATTTTTTTTTGTCAACAATTCAAATTGCTAATTAAATCTTAATTAATTCTCCTCAACCGGAGAGACCAGTGATCGAACCCCGGTCATAGTGTAATTAATTCTACTCTAGTGAATGTTTATTTATACAAATTTCATGTTTCAGATATCTAGTGTTCGACGTGAAGAAGCGTGTTAAATATCTACATCGGAAATTGAAAGATTTATAATGGTGTATATGATACTTAGATCTCTATTTATTANTTGAAAGATTTATAATGGTGTATATGATACTTAGATCTCTATTTATTATCGATTGGTTTTAAGCCAGAATGCATTTTTTTAATAAAAATAAATACTAAAGTTTAAATCGATAGATTTTTTAGTTAAAAATTTTATTTTGTAATTTTTATATATATGGACATTGATTTTGTTTTATAGGTGTAGTTTTTATTTTATTTTATAATGATTTGCTTTGATTAGGTTATGAATATGAATGATCATGACTGGTCCAAGGTACCGTCACAAACCGGGAGTAAACCAAAACCCACAAGAACGAACATTGGACTCTCGTTGGAAGAAAAAGGAACTGAACCGAATAAGCAAAGGTCAAGGTTCAAATTTTCAGGACTTAAACTGAAAATCAACACATTAATGTCGACATACATATCCATTTGAGTTCTGTCATTTCGA
>OVAW01000388.1:0-14104 GCA_900406365.1 Heliophila coronopifolia | reverse complement strand
TAAATTAGTCAAGATTCATTAAATTAAGTACTAATTTAAGGTTTTTTAGAGAAGATATTTTAACTATGAAAATTATTTAAAAATAAAAAAAATCTTCCATTTATCTCCAATTTATGAAATCCAAATTCAAACCAATAAATATTTAACTAACGGTTGAAGATTTTTTGTTTTTTTTTAATGGTGAAAAATTATAAACTGTTAGCCGCATACAAAAATTAAAATATAAATTTAGAAAAAAAAACAATTCGTCATCGATAACGTCATATTACGTATCAATTTCCAATTAATCANGCCGCATACAAAAATTAAAATATAAATTTAGAAAAAAAAACAATTCGTCATCGATAACGTCATATTACGTATCAATTTCCAATTAATCACTTTCCATTACTAACTTTTACTAATATTCATAAACAAAGCTCGACTATTTCAACCAAACAGTAAATCAATCTCTCGCTGAGTAATTAATTACATTTTAGCCCCTGAAATATCAAAATAGACCCCCAATAATTAATTTTGTTGTTTTCTTTTAGTCGCGTATTTGCGGAGGCTCGTAGCCGAATTAATTTTTGGATTAAACCCTTAACTCACACTTTTTTTTTTTTTTGGAAATTTAAAGTTGCGATCTTGGGTAGTATACATCTACGTGTGGAACCCACAGTTCTCGTGCCACGTGTACGACACTGCCCATAGATAATAATTTCACATTTATCCATTCGTAAAATAATATCCTTTTTTAATTATTGTTTTTAATCCAACGCACGTATTTTTTTCTATTTGTACCACCGATATTTGTAAGAATAGATATGAACTAATTAAATGTTTTCTGATCTTAAATCCAAATTACTTGATGGTATTAAAGATGGTAACCTTTTTCGTAATATTTATAATAGACATTTTATTATTGTTTAGAGAAGTATATAATACACAAATTTAAATATTGATGGTAAGATCAGAGCCAGAGCCGTCTTTTAACATATGTAGTTGAAGTGGTCGTACAAAGATCTTGAATCAAATATTATTTTTATTTTTATTTTTTTTTAAATATAAAAAATTAAAACCTAATTTTAAAAAAAATATATTTTACCATACTAAAGATTCGATTAATAAAATTTTTGACCATGGTTCGAGAGGTTCTCATAAGATAATAATAATTTTAACATAAATTACTAGTAGTGTCAATAATTGATTTTCTTCTAATTATTTAGCAAATCTATTGTTGTATTTTCCGAATACAATATATAGTCCAACAAGTTAACACTCAAAATAATAAATAAAATAAAAGAAAAAACCATAACATAAAAATAATTAAGATTTTTAAGCTGGTTTGTTACTCATCTATTTTAGGATTAACAAATTTCAGCATAATTATTTTTTTATTAATAATTTGTTAAAAAGAATTTTTTTAGTAGATAAATTTTTTTACCATAGAACAACTGATTTACTTAGTTTCTCCCATTGGAGACAACCAGGGTTCGATCCCCCGACCTGGCGTCAAAGCAACAGAGGTGGTACCATTAGACCACTTGATCTTCGACAGATAAATTTATCATGTAAATATGTTTTCTTCTAAAAAAATATATTTTTTCTAAAAATCTATCAATTGTATTAATTATAAAGTTATTTTCTTACTTTTATTATACTTTAAAATAATTTATAAAAAACACGTAATCAAAAAAAAAAAAAAATTGTTCTCCCTCGTATGCCATCTAATATCAAACATACAAACTAATTAAAAAAAAAAATCTGTCGGAATCGAAAGTAAAAAATAATGAAAAAGACAAGAAAAGAAAAAATAAAATTCCATATTTAAAATAAAGTAATGTCACTAAAAGCTTCTCCAAACCCCAATCTTCTCTATAAATATAATCATCTCCTCCCCTTAAAAAAGACGTATCAACTTACAAACTCTCCCCAGCCGCCACCTCATTCCGCCGCCTCTCCTTGCCGCCTTCCTCCGCCGCCTCGCTCGCTCCCTCTCGCAACATTTTCGTTTTTATTTCGAAAGATTATTATATACTCCCAAAATCGTGATTTTCTTTTATTTTATCCTTTTGAATAAAGAACAAATCTGAGAAACTTTTGACTTTTGCTTGGGGGAAAAATATGTCGGCAACTACGTCTAGCTCCGTTTTCAATTTGTTACCTAACCGATCTGTAAAAACTTCACCAGTCGTTGCTTCTCAATTAACTATAGCACCTGGCCTCAATCGCAGACGAGCATGTGCTTTGAAAAAATTGGAGAAGCCTTTCTTAGGGACCCGGACGCGGAGATCCGGATCCGAAACACTCCAATTATGGAGATCGGACGGTCCTGGAAGATCTCCGAAGCTTCGAACGGTTGTGCGGTCGTCTTTTTCCGGTGTTCCGGATAAACCTTTAGGTCTCTACGATCCTTCGTTTGATAAAGACTCTTGTGGAGTCGGTTTCGTCGCTGAGTTGTCCGGCGAAGCTAGCCGCAAAACGGTACAGTTTTTTATGCTCCTTGGAGTTTTATCAATTTCTTTCATGTGATGTGATCAAATGACATAAAAATTTCTGATTTTTGAATTCAATTTTAGGTGAATGATTCGTTGGAGATGTTGGTTCGGATGACTCATAGAGGCGCTTGTGGTTGTGAAAGCAACACTGGTGATGGCGCTGGGATTCTCGTTGGTCTGCCTCATGATTTCTATGCAGAGGTATGTTTCTTAATCATCCATGCAAAATGATTTGTAGTGAATCTGATTTGATTTCAATCAAAGTAATCTGTGATTTTTGTTATTATTGTCAAGCAGACTGCTGCAGAGCTTGGCTTTGTGCTTCCTCCTGCTGGAAAGTATGCTGTTGGTATGTTCTTCTTGCCAACCGCTGAGAGCCGAAGAGACGAAAGCAAAACTGTTTTCACTAAGGTTAAATTTCAAGTTTTTTTTTTGTTGTTCTTAAATCCTTTTTTCAGTAATTTATGAGCTTGATGTAAAGTTTCTTTCTTTTTTGTGCAGGTTGCTGAATCACTTGGTCATTCAGTTCTTGGATGGAGATCCGTTCCTACTGATAATTCTGGGCTGGGAAAGTCTGCTTTACAGACTGAGCCTTGTATCGAGCAAGTTTTCCTTACTCCTACAGCTAAATCAAAAGTCGATATTGAGCAACAGGTATTGTTTACATTTATAATCATACATATACTATTGACTGATGATATTTAGCTAGTTTATGACATTTTGCATTGATATTTGATACTCTTGTATTTGACAGATGTATATCCTAAGACGAGTTTCAATGGTTGCTATCCGGGCGGCTTTGAACCTTCAACATGGTTCAATGAAAGACTTCTACATATGTTCTTTGTCTTCTAGGTATGTAATTACTAATTTAAGAAATTACATGTCTGTTTCAGGCAACAGGAATTCTAATCTAACTATTTTTTTTTTCAGGACTGTTGTTTACAAGGGACAATTGAAGCCTGATCAGCTGAAAGAGTATTACTATGCAGATCTTGGGAGTGAAAGGTTTACGAGCTACATGGCCCTGGTAAATATATTTTCTATTCAAAATCTCTTTTTTAATGCTGACTGCATGCTCCACAAACAGCATGGGAACCAACGGGGGTAACCAAGGAGATGCGAGGTCGAGGAATGACTTTTCCGAGGCATTGAAGTTTGAGTGATCTCTTAGGTTCCTCCAAACTCTTGATAAGTATTTTTAATTTGGACGCTGGTGAGTTGGTAAATCAAAAACGTGTCTAGTGATTCCGTGTTGCCTTGTATGCATGATCAAGTTATCTTAGGTTGAATCTTCACAAATGTGGTGATTAAATATTAAATTATGTTGGTAAAGGTAGTTAGCAATTCTGCATTATCAAAACTTGGCCCCCAGTGTAAACTGTCGAAGTTTTATCTAAGAACAGATGGTAAATTTTTCAGTTGCATACATAAGCATATTAGTGTTTGATAACTAATGATTGACTATACTCGTACGTATTTGATGGTTTAGGTTCACTCTCGCTTCTCTACCAATACATTTCCTAGCTGGGATCGTGCTCAGCCGATGCGTGTTATAGGACACAATGGAGAAATTAATACGCTTAGGGGAAACGTGAACTGGTATGTTTTCAGAGATAAAATCATATATTATTGCTTTCATATAATGCTTTGAAGAAACCTGTTTGGGGCCTTATGCCCTTAGCTAAAAACGTTATGGCTTCTGACCAGTACTTTTAGTATATATTGGAAGTGATTTGTGTGATAAAAATGTTCTTTAGTATGCAATCATAAGTTGATTCTGCCACATTTTCATTTGTGCACTGCATTCTTTAATAGTTTTTGAATCTATGTTACACACAGGATGAGGGCACGTGAGGGTCTTCTAAAGTGCAAAGAACTTGGATTATCAAAGAAGGAGCTGAAGAAGCTTCTACCTATTGTGGATGTTAGCTCCTCTGACTCAGGTAACTTTCATTCTCGTTTATATTCCTGTGCAAAGGTGTACAACTAATGTCGATCACAGCTTTTATTAGAATTTATGGATTTGTGACACGTTTTCTGGTACTGTCTTGTTAATCTTGCCAGGTGCTTTTGATGGTGTTCTTGAGCTTCTTGTCCGAGCTGGCAGAAGTCTCCCTGAAGCTATTATGATGATGATCCCTGAAGCATGGCAGAATGACAAAAACATAGATCCTAGCAGGAAATCGTTTTATGAATACCTATCTTCACTAATGGAGCCATGGGATGGACCTGCTCTCATATCATGTAAATAATATTCTCAAGTTGTACATGATTCATCAACCCTTTTTGTCATGTGATCTTTAGAGTTGATGTAACTCTATTGAATGTTTTGCAGTTACCGATGGTCGCTACTTGGGTGCCACATTGGATCGGAATGGACTCCGTCCTGGTAGGTTCTATATAACCCACAGTGGAAAGGTTATCATGGCTAGTGAAGTTGGGGTAGTGGATGTACCACCTGAAGATGTCAAGAGGAAAGGAAGACTTAACCCAGGCATGATGCTGCTTGTCGATTTTGAGAAGCATATTGTTGTTGATGACGATGCCTTGAAGCAACAGTATTCAAAGGCAAGGCCCTATGGAGAGTGGCTTAAAAGGCAAAAGATTGAACTTAAAGACATCATTGAGTCGGTTCCAGAAACTGAACTGATTGCTCCACCAATTTCTGGGGTTGTACCGGTAATGTACCATTCCCGTTAAATATAACTTTTTTTACCTTTAGTATGGTTAGTAAACTTTGTCTTTGAAACCTAGGCGTCTAATGATGATGACTCAATGGAGAGCATGGGCATTCATGGTGTATTGTCACCACTAAAAGCCTTTGGGTATGTTTGTTTCTTACACTTCCTCAAGTGTATTGATTTTTTCTTTGTAATCACACTTTCTTATGACCTATGCATGCAGTTATACAGTTGAGGCCTTGGAAATGCTGCTGCTTCCTATGGCTAAAGATGGCACTGAAGCACTTGGTTCTATGGGAAACGATACTCCTCTAGCTGTAATGTCAAACAGAGAGAAATTATGTTTTGAATACTTCAAGCAAATGTTTGCTCAAGTAACAAATCCTCCAATAGATCCTATTCGTGAGAAAATTGTTACTTCGATGGAGTGCATGATCGGACCAGAAGGTGATCTAACCGAAACAACTGAAGAGCAATGCCACCGTCTCTCCCTAAAGGGTCCTCTTTTGACCATTGAAGAGATGGAAGCAATTAAAAAAATGAATTACAGAGGCTGGCGGACTAAAGTTCTTGATATAACTTATCCAAAAGAGCAAGGTACAAAAGGTTTGGAGAAAACCTTGGACCGAATTTGTGCCGAGGCAAATGAAGCGATAAAGGATGGATACACATTACTTGTTTTGTCTGATCGAGGTAATCATTTCGATTTCTTATAAACACTGACTATGGGATCTTTGCGTATTTCCATTCTTCTCCATAATCTAACGTTTTTTAATGTCTTGACTGTTTAGCTTTTTCTTCAACGCGTGTTGCTGTGAGCTCTCTCTTGGCTGTTGGTGCCGTTCATCACCATCTTGTCAAGACACTTGCACGCACTCAAGTTGGCTTGGTAGTGGAATCTGCTGAACCACGTGAAGTGCATCATTTCTGCACACTTGTTGGATTCGGAGCAGATGCTATTTGCCCATATTTGGCTGTAGAGGTCGTTTATAGATTGCAGGTTGACGGCAAGATACCACCCAAATCTAATGGGGAATTCCATTCCAAGCAAGAACTCGTCAAAAAGTATTACAAGGCAAGCAACTATGGAATGATGAAGGTTCTTGCTAAAATGGGAATTTCTACCCTGGCCTCATACAAGGGTGCTCAAATATTTGAAGCTCTTGGGCTTTCGTCTGAAGTAATTGCGAAGTGTTTTGCCGGCACCCCAAGCAGAGTAGAAGGAGCAACATTTGAGATGCTTGCACAAGATGGCCTTCAATTGCATGAGATGGCATTTCCAGACCATGTATATGCCCCTGGAAGTGCAGAAGCCTCTGCACTTTCCAACCCTGGAAATTATCACTGGAGGAAAAATGGTGAGATTCATCTCAATGACCCTCTCGCGATCGCAAAATTGCAAGAGGCAGCGCGGACGAATAGTGTTGCTGCCTACAAGGAATACTCAAAGCGTATCAATGAATTGAACAAGCAAAGTAATTTGCGTGGGCTCATGAAGTTCAAAGAAGCAGATGTAAAAATTTCACTTGATGAAGTAGAGCCTGCCAGTGAAATTGTTAAGCGGTTCTGCACTGGTGCCATGAGTTATGGTTCAATATCACTGGAGGCGCATACAACCCTTGCAATGGCGATGAACAAAATAGGAGGAAAGTCAAATACAGGTATTATTTGTTTTCTTCTATAATTTTTGTATTTCTCTTGTTGTTCTTTAGTAAAACATATTAACACAATAATTTGTTATCCGTTTAAGGTGAGGGAGGGGAACTGCCATCCCGTATGGAGCCTCTTCCAGATGGTTCAAGGAACCCTAAAAGAAGTTCCATCAAACAGATTGCTAGTGGAAGGTTTGGTGTTTCGAGCTACTATCTTACTAATGCTGATGAGCTGCAGATTAAGATGGCTCAGGGTGCCAAACCTGGTGAAGGAGGGGAGCTACCTGGACACAAGGTTATAGGAGACATTGCTATCACCAGAAATTCAACCGCTGGTGTGGGGCTAATCAGTCCACCTCCTCATCATGATATTTACTCGATCGAGGATCTTGCCCAACTAATTCATGATCTTAAGGTTCCCATTTATGATTTTTAATTCTTAGACTACTAAGCATTGTCCATGTTTATTCTTTCAGTATTTGTTTACATATTTTAATCTTCTCTCGTGCAGAATGCCAATCCTGGGGCCCGTATTAGTGTTAAACTTGTATCTGAAGCTGGTGTAGGAGTTATTGCTAGTGGTGTGGTAAAGGGCCATGCTGACCACGTTCTGATAGCAGGTCATGATGGAGGTACTGGTGCATCTCGCTGGACTGGTATAAAGAATGCTGGTCTTCCATGGGAGTTGGGTCTTGCTGAGACGCACCAAACCCTTGTTGCCAATGACCTTCGTGGCCGTACTGTTCTTCAGACAGATGGCCAGCTGAAAACTGGAAGGGACGTTGCTATTGCTGCACTTCTGGGTGCAGAAGAGTTTGGTTTTAGCACTGCACCCCTTATTACACTCGGATGTATTATGATGAGAAAGTGCCACAAGAACACCTGCCCTGTGGGAATTGCCACTCAAGATCCAGTTCTCCGTGAAAAATTTGCTGGGGAGCCTGAACATGTTATTAATTTCTTCTTTATGCTTGCTGAGGAAGTAAGGGAGATCATGGCTGGACTTGGTTTCCGAACTCTTACTGAGATGATTGGTCGTGCAGATAAGCTCGAACTTGACAGGGAAGTTGTCAAGAACAATGATAAGCTGGGGAACATTGACCTCTCTCTTTTGCTCAGACCTGCTGCTGAGATTCGTCCTGGGGCTGCTCAGTACTGTGTCCAGAAACAAGATCATGGCCTAGACATGGCTTTGGATCAAGAGCTTATTGCGTTGTCAAAATCTGCTCTAGAAAAATCTCTTCCGGTGTACATTGAAACTCCTATCTGCAATGTTAACCGTGCTGTTGGGACAATGCTTAGCCACGAAGTAACTAAACGTTATCACTTGGCTGGGCTACCTAAGGATACAATTCATGTCAAGTTCAACGGTAGTGCTGGGCAGAGTCTTGGAGCTTTCCTTTGTCCTGGAATAACGCTAGAGCTTGAGGGTGATAGCAACGACTATGTTGGAAAAGGGCTCTCAGGAGGTAAAGTTGTTGTTTACCCTCCTAAAGGAAGCAGCTTTGATCCGAAAGAAAACATTGTTATTGGTAATGTAGCACTTTACGGTGCCACAAGTGGTGAAGCCTATTTTAACGGGATGGCTGCTGAAAGGTTCTCTGTTCGTAACTCTGGTGCCAAAGCCGTTGTGGAAGGTGTTGGTGATCATGGTTGTGAGTACATGACAGGTGGTACTGTTGTGGTTCTTGGGAAAACTGGTAGAAACTTTGCTGCTGGTATGAGTGGTGGTATTGCTTATGTCCTTGATGTGGATGGAAAGTTTCACACAAGATGCAACCTTGAACTGGTTGATCTGGACAGAGTTGAAGATGAAGATGACAAAATGACGCTTAAAATGATGATCCAACAACATCAACGACACACAAGCAGCCAATTTGCTCAAGAAGTTCTTGCAGACTTTGAGAATTTGTTGCCAAAGTTTGTTAAGGTTTTCCCAAGAGATTACAAACGTGTTTTGGCAGCCATGAAACACGAAGAGGTCTCTAAGCAAGCAATAGAGCGTGCTTCTGAAGAAGCTGACGAGGTGGAAGAAAAAGAACTAGAGACGAAAGACGCCTTTGCTGAGCTAAAGAACATGGCAGCAGCCTCTTCTAGTGAGAAATTGTCAGGAAATGGAGTGGCAGCTGAAGCTCCAAAGAAACCTTCCAAGGTAGATGATGCTGTTAAACATCGTGGTTTCATCGCATACGAGCGTGAGGGAGTTCAGTACAGAGATCCCAATGTTCGTATTAATGACTATAACGAAGTCATGGAAGAAACAAAACCTGGACCTCTACTTAAAACTCAGTCCGCTCGTTGCATGGATTGTGGAACTCCATTCTGCCACCAGGTATATATCCTCGGACATTAAACTGTCTACTGTTCTTCTCGCCTTCTTCTTGCAACTCAGCATTGTTTAATTTTTGAAAATATTACAGGAGAACTCTGGGTGTCCCCTCGGTAACAAGATCCCTGAATTCAATGAACTTGTCTACCAGAACAGATGGCAAGAAGCCTTGAATCGTCTACTTGAGACAAACAACTTTCCAGAATTTACAGGGCGTGTATGCCCTGCACCATGCGAAGGTTCTTGCGTTCTTGGAATAATTGAGAACCCTGTTTCTATCAAAAGCATTGAATGTGCTATTATAGATAAAGCCTTTGAAGAAGGTTGGATGGTGCCAAGGCCTCCTCTCCAGAGAACAGGGTATATATACACAAACTGTATGCTTTTATTTACATGCATTGGATCTTTAATTTCATTTGGTGGATTTACATGCTTGTGCTGTTTATTGGGTTTGCAGGAAAAAAGTTGCTATCATCGGAAGTGGACCAGCTGGACTGGCTGCGGCTGATCAGCTGAACAAAATGGGTCACTTGGTAACCGTGTATGAGCGATCCGACAGAATTGGTGGGCTTATGATGTACGGAGTCCCAAACATGAAAACTGACAAAATCAACATAGTTCAACGGCGGGTTGATCTCATGACCAAAGAAGGTATCAACTTTGTGGTCAATGCCAATATTGGAAAAGACTCGTCTTACTCCCTAGATGGACTTAAGGAGGAGAATGATGCAATTGTTCTTGCTGTTGGCTCCACAAAACCAAGGTAAATTCTTATTTATGTTACAAAAAATTAAAATGGATTGTAGTGAACCGAACCGTCTAAGACATTGCTTTGGTAATTTTACAGAGATCTTCCAGTACCCGGTCGCGATCTATCTGGCGTTCACTTTGCCATGGAGTTTCTGCACGCAAACACCAAAAGCTTACTTGATAGCAACCTTGAAGATGGCAATTACATTTCTGCAAAGGGGAAAAAGGTTGTTGTTATCGGTGGAGGTGATACCGGCACAGATTGCATAGGAACATCAATCCGCCATGGATGTACTAACATTGTAAACCTAGAGCTTCTTCCGCAGCCACCTTCAACAAGAGCTCCTGGAAACCCTTGGCCACAGGTTTGTTTTCATACCTACACAGTGAGCAAGTTTGGATATTTTTTATTCTAACGAGCTTTCTTTAATCTTGTGAATATAGTGGCCCCGTGTGTTCCGTATTGACTACGGACATCAAGAAGCAGGTGTCAAATTTGGAAAAGACCCAAGAACCTATGAGGTCTTAACCAAACGGTTCATTGGAGATGACAATGGAAACGTGAAAGGGCTTGAAATTGTGCGAGTGAGTTGGGAGAAGGATGAATCTGGGAGGTTCCAGTTCAAGGAGATCGAAGGCTCGGAGGAAATAATTGAAGCGGATCTTGTCTTCCTAGCCATGGGTTTCCTTGGACCTGAGCCAGTAAGTAAATTCACATTCTGTATGTAATCTTCTTCTACATTGTGAGCCTTCTGACAATACTGTTCTTGTTTTCTCAGACACTTGCAGAGAAGCTAGGACTAGAATGCGACAACAGGTCAAACTTTAAAGCAGAATATGGCCGATTTTCTACAACCGTGGAAGGAGTATTTGCAGCAGGTGATTGTAGGAGAGGACAGTCTTTAGTGGTATGGGCCATATCAGAAGGACGTCAAGCTGCATCTCAAGTCGACAAATACCTAAGCAAAACCGAAGAAGAACAAGGAGACGACGCTAAGCTACAACAAGGACTTAGCCAGATGAAGCAAAGCTCCATCACAAACTGAGATACAGAAAAGCCTTCTAAACCTTTTTTAAGCTTTTAGAGGCAAAAAAGAGACTTGTGGTAGAAATGGGAGGAAAAGATCTTGGAATGGAGATAAGTGAATTTTATGGGTTTAGGAGAGATGGGAAAAGCTTAGGTTGTGTTTTCTATGTAATAAATGATTTTTAAGTACATTTTTCTTGGTAGTGTTTTTTTTTTTTTGTGTGAATGCTTTCGGAATTGAAGGCTTTTGTTGTTCTTATATATATATTATCTATGGCTGTTTCTGTATTTGAATCTAAGGAATGGTGATACATAGTTTCTTGTTCTTGTCTTTTTCTCTGCTTGTTACTATGGTGGTAAGAATAAGACCAAAGTAACAACATTGGTGTAAAATTGTAGACTTGCATCAAAATATTGGGATTTATAGTGAAAAGTCTGATATTCAACTACAATTCAGAAAAAAAAACTGGTAAGTACGCTTTTTTAACACTACTACATTTTAAGGTTGTCTTCATCTTTTGTTCTTGTCTTGAAAGTACAACAACCCATATAAATATAAAAAGGTGAAAAAAAAAACCAGACAAAGCTGGTTCCTTTGTTTGTGCCCCTTGTTTTATTTTTACAGTTTATTTACTCGGAATTTCGTTTCACTGTGTTTGAATCTCTTTACGTTTAATTTGAAATTTTTCTGATTTAACAAATGGGTGATTGCAGGGCGTCTCAAACCATTGAAAGTTCCAGTTTGAAAATTTTATTAATCGAATTTTAATACGGTAAAATAGATATTTTAAAACTTTAGACCCTAATATATATATTTAAAATTTTCTTTACAAAAAATTTATATTTGATTCGGGCCGTAGTGCGACTGCTCTATATGAACATGCTAAAAGACGGCACTAGTGATTTGTAAATAAAAAGAATATTTTTTAGTTGGACCTTTGCCCCTCCGCCCTTCCTTTTAAGCCGACTCTGATTTTGATGTCACCAAGTATGGAAAAGGATAACTTTTGCTGTTGTATTGATTAGTAATCTATAGATTATGTTGCTGATTTGGTCTCTATTTGATTAGGAAATGGATTTTGATGGACTGAGACTTGCTATGATATTGATTTAGGCAAGCAAGGCAGAAAATGGGAGATATGCCTCCTGAGGAAGCAATGGAGAACTATATAGAGCTTGCTACTCAGTTATATCCAACTTGGATAGACGGTGACTCGGTACTCGTCTTTTTACCGCCTCTTTTATTCTTTCTTTCGGACTTTTAATTGATGATTTGTTTCCTTTCTCAAGTAAGTACTCAGCTTGCTTGCTTTGTTGTGGTGATGCTGCATGATCTAACTCGAGGAATCCGAAAACGAGTTGTAAAGTTTCCAAGAAATTCAGTACAATATTATTACAGTGTCAAGACATAAATCTAATATAAATATTTTCTTAAAAATATTTGGGGGGCGGGAGCGAATGTATCCTGGAGAAGGCCAAACATGTCTACACTATGCTGTTTTGTGTGAAAGAGAAGCTCTAGCTGAGTTTCTGGTGAATCATAAATAAAGCTGATTTAACCATTAAAAGAAGTTGTGTACCCTATATTAATTTTTATTATATACTTTTCTATAGTAAAACATAGTTTAAGAATTTGAGATCTTAATTTATATATATTTGATATTTAAAAGAACAATTTATAGTTTAACTCAACGATTTTGTTTCATTGCTATATTTGAATGTGTTAAAAAGGTCATGTTTGCAACTAATAAGCTATTTATTTATCATAAACCTAAGAAGTAGTTTTTGTTTATATATTAAAACTGACAAAAAAATAAATTAGTTTATAACAGTAAGTTGAATTTTATTTTATATTTTTTTTTTGTCAGTTGAAAAGGTTAATACGATGTTTTTCAGCCGTTTGAATCATACTATAATAAAATGGTCGTATTATTACAGTATCATATACAATTACATATACACTGTATTGTTTTATTTCTGTTTTTGTCTACATTTGTTATCCTACTTGCGGAAGGAAAAAAAAAATCTCCTGCTTCGCATCTCTTGTAAAACCCAATTTTAAAACAATCTGAACCGTTCGATTACAAAGCGATGCCAGGTAATGTAAACAATGTAAGGTGGGGGCAGACAAAGACCAGCGAACACCCGATGTACGACATAATCACTTCAGATTATAAAACTGTTTTTTCTTTTTCTTTAAAGTACATTCGTATTTATTTTCATAAATTTTTAAAAATTAAAAACCCTCTTTTTTTTTTCAGCCGAACATAATTATTCATTCATCGTATATCATTGAAGAAATTTTAAAAGGTATAAAATATACATAAAATAGAAATAAATTAAATATTAGCCGACAAAGGCAAAAAAAAAAAATTTTAAAATAAATAAATATTGGGTGTAATCTGCACATAGCGATTCATACTAATATTTCAACCTCTCATTTCTCTCTCTTCTCCCTTTTTCGCTGGATCTGGTTTTCTCTCTCTCTCTCTCCCCTTTGGTTTTCTAGGGTTTGTCTTTCACTCCCCCCGCCGATCGCCGCCGCCTATTTCTTCTAGGTATAATCATCTTCACTTCATCATCAGATTATGCTTCGTAAAAGATCCATCTTCCGATTCATTAGTTTTCAATTCGAAATTCGATTCCAACATTTTTTTTGAAATTAGATTTTTTTTTTTTTATAATCGGTTTTAGTAACTAGTGGATTTGGTCTTTTTAGTAAACCTAGTTGATTTCGTCTTATATTAGATCTGTATTATAATCGGCTTTGATAGTATTTAACTGGAGAAGACTTGTTCTTTGATGCTGAATTGATCCATCTTTGCTTGCCCTTGTAAGTTTAGACATGTGCAGATAGTGTTTTTAGTAATTGTTTGACATCTATGACTTTTTTGTTTGATAGCAGACTGATTTCTGAAGCATATTTATTGTATTTTTAACAAATCTCTTTAGGTTAGTATCCTGATTGGTTAAGGTTTTTTTCTGGGTTGTTGTCAGATGTGTTTAATTATGTTTCTGAAGTCTTGTAGTTGATAAAGTTCCAGCTATTTAATTTGAGTCTTTTCTTGTTGTTTTGCGAGTTTATACTAAAAGGAAGATTTTTTTCTAATTTTTTTATGTGTTTAATTTTACTGTTTTAGATAAACTTATGGCAATGGAAGTTACACAGTTGCTCATAAACG
>OVAW01000387.1:0-15778 GCA_900406365.1 Heliophila coronopifolia | reverse complement strand
TCCTTTTATTCCTCTGAGTGTCATCCATTTGGACCCAAAGATATTATAGTATGGAGGATCCAAGTAAGCAACAGTAGCATTATAATGACATTGTTTGCCAGATTAGTTGAAAAGTCTAAATAAACAAAATTAAAGTAAATAAATATTTGTCAAGTATTCTTTGGTGTAGTGGTATTTATTATCAAAGGAATAGACCGGTTTAATAAATAGATATATTCGGATATAAGTTGAAAAGGCTGCAAAATATATGAATTTGATATGTCAAGATATATATAGTCTATGGTCTTTAGTTTGCTAGGATTGGGTATTTGGGAAAGCCCAAAATATCTAATCAGTAAAAGTCTATAAGAAATTCAAATATTATATGCAAATCATATAATATTAATTATATGTATAATATTTTTTGTTTTTAATTATTTTGGTGGTCTAAAATTTTAGATTTGATAGCTTAAACATTACACAGAAATTTAGTCTTGTAAAAAAAAAATCTGACGTTAATTTTTTTTATGTTCCTCGTAAAAATTGTTTTGCTCGTCTTAATTCTTAATCTGATTTGTCGTTGTTAGGGATGTTTTCATGGGTTACCTATACCTAAATATACCTAATCCAATTATACTCATACTCATTTATACACATATCCGTTTATACCATTTAAACTCATATTTATTTGGGTTATCTATTTATACCTATTTACACTTATATTTATTTATTTATACCCACTAAACTCATTTAATCCATTTGAATTTAAATTGTTAATAATATATTTAATGATTTTAGTAAATTCAAAAATAATCATAAAATTATTTATCATAAAAAAATATTTAATTAATTTTGTTTTATGAAGAAAATATTATTTCGCGGATTTGCTGGATATTATTTTACGGTTTTAGCGGGAAAATATTATTTTATTTTTTTAACATAGAAAAAAATATTTTGTGGTTTTGGCTGAAAAATTTTATTTGGTGTTTTGGCGGAAAAATATTATTTTACAATTTTGGACGGGAATAAAATTAATATTTTAATATGTGTATTCATTTTTAGTATTTTATGTTCTATTTTATTTGTGATTTTTAATTAAAATATTGATTTTACTAATAACTAAACTTTGGAGTAAAAAAAAATAATAACTAAAAATAATATAAACATGTATGATAGGTATCCGTTTAATTTTCACCCATACCCATTTATAAATGAGGTTTAAATGGGTAACTCGTTTACAAATCCATTTACTAAAAACTTGTTAAATGGGTATAAATGGATATAATCTAACAAAACATATTCATTTATACCATTCGTACCCACTACCCGCTACCCATTTTACCATCCAAAGAATATATTGAATATAGATTTTTTGTACATTCACACATTCACGATTCAATAATATATTCTAAAAAAATGTATATCAAAGCTGCCAGGAAAGAGTATCTAGTTTATGCAGAGTAAAATATAACTAAGATACTTTTTTATGCACCTTTGATATACAATTTTTAGAATGTATAAAATTTAATCGAGAATGCGTCGGTATAAAAGTAAGGATATCATGATACAAATCCGTATAAAATAATTACTAATATAGAAAAAAATTTACAAATATCTATAAAATGAAATATTTATATAAGATTTCTTAATTCTATCTAATATATATTTGCATCGACAAATAAAAAAATATCTAATACATCATCTTAAATATAAACTATATTCTTCAAAAATACTTTTAATTATTCAAAAACGCAAAATAAACTTTGAATTATAGAAAATACAAAATAAATCTCAAATTTTTTATAAATAAGCAACGTGAATCTCAATGCAAAGTTTACCATTATAAATATGTTTATTATGCATTTTTTCTGTATCAGTTACCTAAGAATCACTATATCATTTTTATTCCGGTTTATAAAAATAAAAGAAATTAGCACGAAGGTTCATGTTGCATATTTGTCAAAAATTGGAGGTTTTTTTTTTCTTTATATTATTTTGTACAGATCTAAAGCTAAATCCAGATTATGCAATCAAATATTTAAAAATAAAAAACAGATTTAGAATAAAATTCAATAAAGCCAAATATATCAGTGAAAGGAACCGAATCTCTCGAATATCTTTTCAGATCGGATCTCATAGTTCTAACATATAAACAATATACACATAACACAAAGGATCAAATCAATCTCTTTGAAATGACCTAAATACCCCTTGAGCCAGGTACATCAATCCACTCAAGCTGTATCTCAATCTCTCCACACTCCACATGCTGGAGTCTAAGGAACATGTTCTGAACAATCTTGCCTTGGTTCAACAAAATATGACTTTCTTCAGACAAAAAGTTATCTCTTTTTGGTTGTATCTTCATTAGTATGGTCCCATTAGGAAGTTGTCCGGTAATCTGATTGCTTATTTTAATGGCTTCAAGATATTGACCAATTTGAAACTCGGCTTGTCCCATCTTGTCGTCCGCGGAGAATAAGTCGTAGTCGTAAACCGTCTGCATCATAATTAGTAAAACCGTCTTTTATCACGTGCAAATTGAGTAACTGGATATGGTTTCAAATAAAATTCAAATTCAAATTTGACTAAAACTAGAGATGAACGCAATTCTCTTTATACTATGTCTCATACCCGTCTTTAAATTCCCATCTCATATGGGACAAATTTTCAATTTCCGAACAGGAATGATACAAGATGAAAACAATAATTATCTTAATCTCGTTAGATCAACTGTAAATATTAATTTATATTATTTATATATATATAATTACATTTATGTTAAAGAATCTTATATAATTTTATATACTAACTTTGGGTATTATTTGTAAATAAATATATGTTTTTAAATTAAGTAAGTCTTTTATTTTATTTTTACAAATTTTGGTAAACAATCACTTGAAATATTAAATATTAATATTTAAAATTATTGGATAATTTTTGTTCACTGATGTTAAATTATTTATGTTGGTATTTTACTTTTTGACAATTAAATTATCAAATAACAAAAGGTCATATTTTTTACCATTCCACTTCTGTCTCATCCTATTATGTTTCCGTTCCGTATTTAAAATACGATATTTCATCTAGTTCCCAAATTTCTTTTCCGTCCTTGATAAATTTCATTCTAACATCCCGTTTGTCTATTCCTAAATTAAAATTATCATGCTAAATTCAATGAAAGGACCCACTTACCAGTTTAACAGTGAGATTTGGATCAGACACAGAAAGTGTCAAGGCATCATTCCATTCAGGGTTTACATTGCGTTTTACCACTCTGGTTTTCAACTTCTGTAAGCAAAAAAAAAAAAAAATCAAAAACCAAAGATTTGGGATTTAACCCTAAGTACAGTATCAAGAACAATCAAATTCTTTTGATTGGTCTTAAGCTGGGGTTGGTCCTAAAAGTTTAGGGCTTCAAAGAATAAAAAAAATTGCATAAAATGAATTTTTAAAATATTGGGGGCATAAACATAATTTTATAAAGTTCAACCAATTTTTGGGCCAAAATCCAAGTTGCACTAGCTTTGTCCGAAGGCAAGTGCTGATCTTAAAGTGATTACGAAAGAAGACATAAGTAATAATTTCATTGTCCAAGACTCCAAGGGATTGAAATTGACATAGCAAAAGAGATTTGATGGTTTAGAGTAAAAAAGAGTACCAATATCCCAATTTCATAAGTCAAAAGATCACATGTACGAGGGACCCACCAATATTAAGTAATTATAAGTCTTTTTCTCCGTTTACTTATTTGCAAATTATCAAGGGTTAAATACCTACATTTATATTCTCAATTAAACTTATATTATTCTATATAAATCTATTTCTTTTCTGATTTTAATTTTGAAGTATGTTGATGGACTAATCCAACTTTATATTTAATTGTTATATGACATTAATATTGAATAATTTGATTTGTTTCACATTAGCAAACGCAAATATTTGAACGAAATTAGTAATTTTAATAAAACTTAAATTTTATTTGGTATGTTTTATTAAATACAATTAGTCCTGATTTTTTGCATCAACACCACTATAGACACCTAAAATCTCAGTTCTTCATGATTATGTTGTAGAATGGCCGGTTTTGAAGTCATCTAAAATTTTGGAAGCCGGAAACAAAATTAAAATTTATTGGTCACGTTTTATAAAAAAAAATTTTGAAAAAAAACACTTCAATATAATAAAATACTATTTAAAAATTCGGATGCAGACTGTGTTGGAAATCTAACATACATAATCAATAATCCACTGTTAATATCAAAAGACCTACTAAGCTACAAGCCAATAATTACCTAAATGACGTTTTAGAAAATTGTGTTTGTATAAAATAGAGATGTATTATCTAAAAAATGTCAATTTTCCAAATTTACCCTTAAATAATGATTTAATGATTATTTTTTATAAAATCAAACAAAACAAAAAAATATATTAAAATAGATATAATAATTAAGAAAAAAAAATTATTTAATACTAGTAAAATAGTTTTATCATTTTGCTTTACATAATTGTTTAAATGGCTAAGATTCTACAAATATATATGCATCACCAGATTTAGTCAACGGTCAAGAATTTCCAATAAAAAACAAGAGCTTCTTCTTGTTTCAGTTTCACAGTGAACAGATCTCAAAAATTAAGAAGCCAAAATCTAAGAGAATAATTAGTAATTAAAGAGTGTGTTTTTATTGGTTTACCTGTTTGCCAGATTGAACAACGACGTAAGGATCACTACTGGAGATATCTCTAATGGCCAGATTCACTCCTCTTTTCACATGAATTCGAAGAAGACCCATCAGATTCTCCATTGATTTTTCTGGTCAGATGAAACAAAAGAAGAGTTTGGTCTTAAGTGGGTATGAAAAAGATGTAATTAAGTTTTTGTGTTTTATAAAGAGTCTTTACAAGTTGACCAAAAAAAAAAAGAATTATTTTAAAAGTTTCATTTTTAATTCAATGGAATAATAATATTTTAAATTATTCTACCTCGAGCAACCTCCAATATTATTTATGAACTAAAAAGATATTGTCGGATTACGAACATTGTCCGAAAGGTCGCCTAATCACGGTTTCTATAAAATTTTAAAAAACAATTATGCACGAAATTAAGTTCAAGCATGATAGTGAGTAGAGGTGTCAATATGGTCGGGGCCGCCCATAGGCCTGACCCGGCCCGCACCGCAGTAGTGTGGGTTTGGTTTTGATTTTTTACGTCCAAATTTTTGATGGTTTTTGGGTTTGGGACCAAATGTGTCAGTGGACTTATTTAGGCGGGTCCCGTGGGGCCCACGAAACCGCCATAAGAAATTTTTTTTATAACTTTATATTCAGATTAAAAGTAGGCATTTTATATTAAAATTATGTATTTTTGAAAATTATAATATATATTTTAGTGATATGATGCTAAAAATACANATAATATATATTTTAGTGATATGATGCTAAAAATACAGATTTTAGCAAAAATATTTATGTATTTGTTTGGCAAAACTATTTATTTTTAATACTTTTAGAAATTTTTGGGGAAAAAAAATTTGGACCATATTTTGGCCGGTTCGCAGACAGGCCCACGGTCACCGCTTGTCCGCGCGGAACGGTCATGGTTTTGAGTCTTCCAGCCCGCTTGGTCTTTTCTTTGTACGCCCATGAGCCCGCAGTTGGGCGCCCGTCCAACCATATTGACACTTCTAATAGCGAGTCGAAATTCTGATACAAATAAATGGTAACAGTAGACTTGTTTAGAGTTTATCAAAAAATTTTCCAAATTTCTTTTTTTTTTCAAAAAAATGCATAGTTTATACACAAAATACATTGGTTTATATAACATACATAGCTTTAGTTCTTATCTAACCTATATATATATACATCATTTTTGCTTAAATACATTTTAATAATATATTTAATATAATAATTAGTTAATTTTTAGCGCGATGCGCAAATTCAATTTTTTAAAAGAACTTTTCAGATTTAGTATATATAATTTGAATAGTGTTTTTGACTTTTATTTAATTTTCAAAAAAACATAAATATTATTATTTATTTATATTTTAAAGTAAATGTGTTTGATTTTGTTTATATACATTTTAGTATAATAACTTACAAAAAAAAACATTAGTATTATTGTTTTCTTTATTGGGTTGAATTAGGTTACATGGACATGGTTGGACTAAATTTTGATATGGATTTATGGACTAAGTATGGTTGCTATGGGTGCTCGTTTACAAGAGCGGATCCAAAAATTATTTTGTATGGGACAAAAGATAAATTAAAGAGTGTGGAAACACTTTTTAACAATTTTATTAAAAATTAAATGTAGGGTCGTGCCTCCCCTCACTACTATGTACGGTCGGTCGCCTTTGCTCGCTTAGGTTATAGATATCTATGGTCCAAATCTAAGAAACTACAAAAAAGTTGGCTAATAATTAAACACTCGTAATCGCACCGTAACGATATGGGTTGAGGTAAGTTACGCAAACGGATCGCTCATATTGACACCCCTAGCCGAAATAGATAATTTAGTGGGATGAAATAAGCAGAATAATTATGGTTAGTACAAAAATATATAGAATAATAAGAAGGGGAACAGGTAGGTAATACCAAAAATTATATGGATTATATGGTAGTTATAATAAGTATATTTTAAAAATCTCATTCAATAAAAGTTTATTTTAAAAATCTCATTCAATAAATGTATTTTTTTCGTTTGTGTTTAGTTTGAGTATTAAAATAGTGTCAAAAAGTGTCAAAAAAATGCATAAAGTTTTTATTTACTGCAAATTGAATTCCGTAATTTACGGTATGAACAAATTAAGAAAGAAGTTGATAAAAAGAATTTTTTGTTGAAACATACTATCTTGATAGTTTTTTTTTTTTTTAAAACCACCACCTTTTACCCAGCAGAGTTAGCTCAACTGGTTGTACCCCAGAGATTTCTCTGAGAGGTCACGAGTTCGAGTCTCTGGTGGGGAGGAGTGACCAGGGCCATAAAAGGTACAGTCAAAGGCTGGCTCCGGGCCTGGGGGATGTAGGGCCGAAGGCCTGAACCCCCGGTTCTAAAAAAAAAAAAAAAAAAAACATACTATCTTGATAGGAAGTAAATAAAAGTGTTTTTTTTTAAGAAACACTGTTATTTATAAATCTTAACTTAGCCTCTTCTTATTATTCATTTGGAACCATTATTTAATGAGTAACTTAAGTAAATTCTTATATATTAAAAAAAAAAAATCTGATATTTGAGAGACAATTATCATAACTTGTCCAGAGTTGGTGATAACTGATAAGTTAATGTTGTTTTTTTTTTGGCAATTTGGCTAATATTTAAATAAACCGTATAGTATTTGATTGACCAAAACACTCAATTATTTCGTGGATGATGCACCTAATTATTCATCTATTTAATTACGCCACATGCCACGCCCACTTTGGATTTGACAATGACTGCAAGAATTAAAGTCAAAGACTTTTTTTGTCGTCTAAGTCTCCTAGTTTTTTAGGACCACACAACTTTATAGAACTCCACCTGAGTTCTAACCTAGATAGGTTAGGTGACATGATTATTGATGACACCATTAGGGCCATAATATGACTTAGTCCAAGTCAAACACTTTTTAATATTCCTTCCGTTTTAATATACTTTTTTTAACACATATTATAAAAAATTATAATTATAAATTTAATTTTTATTGTTATAAATATTTTATTAAACCTTCATTTAATTTTGTAAAGATATAATTAAAAATATAAAATTAACTATGCATAAAGCTCTACTAGCAATATCCAAAGATTTATATGAGAAATCACAAATTCGAGTCTTTTCCAGAGAGGAGATCAAAACCTTCACAAATATAGTCAAAGACTAATTCTGAAACTGGGATGAATACGAACTCTCAACTCTAAAAAAAAAACTATACATAAAATTTATAAAATATCTTATATTCTATAAAAATAAACGCAAGGAGTATATGATATTTCCTACGTTTTACTTACACTTTTCAATATAAACAATACTAAAATTTTATATTTCAATGGTTTTTTAGGATAATCCGAATTTTAACATCTGAATAATTAAACCGAGTAACCGTCAAAAAAAATTTTTGTTATCGAATTTTATAATGGAACTAAAGCTTGAGAATATATTTTAGTGTACAATTTTATTTTACATATAATTAATCCCCATATATATTTAATAAATAAACGTATATATATAAACATATAGAATTAGTTTAAATTTAATTGATTTTATTAATTTCACTAACCAAACCAAACCGACAGAAAACTCGATTAGAGTTTGGAGTTTGGACTTTTATTCCAAACCTGACACTTTGAAAACCCATCTAAATAATAAAATGGTTAGGTCTAAACTTTATTTGCTAAATTCTAAACTTTATTTACTCCATCAATTTGCACACTTTTTTGTTTTATTACACAATCCAATTTTAGCTTCTTTCACAAACAGGTTTTAGCCACAACTATAATTCTAATATTAAAACCATATATACATTATTCAGATAATCAAATCAATCTCAATAAAATGACCTAAATACCCCTTGAGCCGGGAACATCAATCCACTCGAGCTGTATCTCAATCTCTCCACACTCCACATGCTGGAGTCTAAGAAACATGTTCTGAACAATCTTCCCTTGGTTCAACAAAATATGACTTTCTTCAGACAAAAAGTTGTCTCTGTTTGGTTGTATCTTCATTATTATGACCCCATTAGGAAGTTCCTTTGTAAGCTGATTGCTTCTTTTAATGGCTTCAAGATATGGACCAATGTAAAACTCTGCTTGTCCCATCTTGTCGTCCGCGGAAAGTAAGTCGTAGTCGTAAACCGTCTATGTTGTAATTACAATAAAAAATGCATAACCGTCTTTTAGCATGTGTAAATTGAGTAATTGAACATGGTTTCGAATTCTTTATTAGAGTCCAAATTTCAATTAAAAAACTATTTTTAATAACATAGTAGACAAACGTTTATAAGAATTTGAAAAATAGTCCACCAACAATTTGAAATGGATTTGCAAGAGTTTTTATTTCTCTAATCAAATATGGTTTTTTTTTAATGAAATTTTTGACAATATAAAAAATATTATGGTCCAAAATTTTATATTTAAAAAAAAACATTAACATAGTAAAAAAACGTTTTAATAAAAATTTGAAAATGGTCCAATAATTTGAAACGGATGTGCAAGAATGTTTCATTTCTTTAAACAAATAATATTTTTAATAATGATAAAAAAATTAAATAATATCAATTAGAAAAATGGTTTTTGAAAAATGTTACATTTCTCTAGTGAGACAGCTTCTCTAAAACAATGTAAAAAAATCATCACTTACAAGTTTGATAGGGAGATTTGGATCAGACACAGAAAGTGTTAAGGCATCATTCCACTCAGGGTTTAAATCGTGTTTCACCACTCTCGTTCTCAACTTCTGTATCAAATAAACAAAACATCAAAACCCAAAGATTTGGGACTTAACCATAAGTGCTTTTGATTGGTCTTAAGCAGGATTGGTCCTAACAGTTTAGGCGTTCAATGTTAAGAATAAAAGGTATTGAGTTGGAAGCCAATACAATTTAACATTCAAAGAAAAAAAAACTGTATAAAGAAGCCAATACAATGTTAAGCTTCTCACATAAAAATGAATTTAAAAAAAAATCAGGGCAAAAAAAAAAAAACAAATAAACCAAATTGCAAGTTTGATTAGCTTTGTCCGAAGGCAAGTGCTGATCTTAAATTGAGTATGAAAGAAGACAGAAGTCATAATTTGATGGTCCAAGGGATTGAAATTGACATAGCAAGAGAAATTGATTGGCTTAGAGTAAAAGTGTACCAAATATCTCAATTTCATAAGTCAAAAAATCACATGTACAAAGGACCAACCAATATTTAATTAATTATAAGTTTTTTTCCTCCATTTATTTCTATGCAGTTTGACATAAAAAAGTACTTAAATTTATATTCTCACTTAAACTATGTTAAAAAAAATGTTATTCTTAAATCTATCTCTTTCCTAATTTTAATTTGAAATATGTTGATGTACTTACCCAACTTTATATTTAATTTTTTTTTATCAGTCTTCATAATATCAATTTAATCATATTTAGTTTTTTTTAACTAGAGACATTTAGATTTAAATTCCAGTCACCGTATAAAAACAGAGAAATGATAATTATTATGCAACTTGTCTTCCACATATTTGACTGTTATATGACATCAATTGAATAATTTGATTTGTTTTAGATTAGCAAACCTAAATATTTCAACGAAATAAAATACCGGATTTAAAAATATTTAGATCTAATTCGTAATTTCTAACTAGAAAATAAAACATAAAATTGATAATTCATTTGGTATGTTTATAAAGATTTTGTCAAAAACCAAAAGCTTCTTCCAGTTTCAGTTTCACCATGAACATATCTCAAAATTAAGAAGCCAAATTTGAAGAGAATAATTACTAATTTTATTGGTTTACCTGTTTGCCAGATTGAACAACAACGTAGGGATCACTACTGGAAATATCTCTAATGGCCAGATTCACTCCTCTTTTCACATGAATTCTTAAAAGACCCATCAGATTCTCCATTTGATATTTTTCTGGTCAGATGAAACAAAAGAAGAGTTTGGTCTTAAGTGGGAATGGAAAAGCTGTAATGAGTTTTCGTGTTTTTTATAGTGTTTCACACACACACAATAAAAATATACTAAAGTTTTATTTTTATTTCAATGGAATAATAATAGTTTAAATCATTCTAACCTCGAGCAAACTCTGATATTAATTATGAATTAAAAAGATATTGTCGGATTACGAATATTGTCCGAAAGGTCGCCTAAACACGGTTTCTATAAAATTCAAAAAAAAAAAAAAATTATGCACGATCGAAATTAAGTTCAAGCATGATAGCGAGTAGAAGTGTCAATATGGGCAGGGCGCCATCCGTGGGCCCGGCCCGGCACACACCGCAGCGGTGCGGGTTTGGTTTTGATTTTTTACGTCCACATGTATCCGATGACTTATTTGGACGTGTCCTGCGGGGCCGCGGGCTTAACCGCCCTAAGCAAATTTTTTATAATTTTATATTTAGATTAAAAGTAGACATTTTATATTAAAATTATGTATTTTGGAAACGATAATATATATTTTAGTGATGGAGTGCTAAAAATACGGATTTTAGCAAAAATATTTATGTATTTGTTTGGCTAAACTATTTAATTTTGAATATTTTTAGAAATTTTTGGGGAAAAAAAATTTGGACCATATTTTGGCCGGCCGCGGATATGCCCGCGGTCACCGCTTGTCTGCGCGTAACGGTCATAGTTTTGAGTTTTCCAGCCCACTTGGTCTTAACCTTTTACGCTCATGAGCCTGCGAACTTTTTGAAAAATCCGCAGTTAGGCACCCGCCCAACCTCATTAACACCTCTAATAGCGAGTCGAAATTCTGATACGGATAAACAGTGATAGTAGACTTGTTTAGAGTTGATCGAATTTTTTTTTCAAAAAAATGCATAATTTATACACAAAATACATTGGTTTATCTAACATACATAGTTTTAGTTCTTATCTAACCTATATATATATACATCATTTTTGCTTAAATACATTTTAATATAATAACCAGTTAGTTTCAGCGCGGCACAAATTAAATTTTTTTAAAGAACTTTTAGATTTTAGTATATTTAAATTATTTGAATAGTATTCTTGAATTTTTTTTTTAAATGTTATTTATTTATTTATATAGTAAAGTAAATGTGTTTGATTTTGTTTATATACATTTTAATATAATAATTTACCAAAAAAAAACTTTAATATTATTGTTTTTTTGGTTGGGTTGAATTAGGTTACATGGTTAGACTAAATTTTGATATGGGTTTATGGACTAAGTATGGTAGTTATGGGTGCTCGTTTGTTAGGGCGGATCCATAATTTTTTTTATGCAATATATTCGAGTTTGTAAAGATTAATTGAACAATTAAAAAATATCCATGAATGCAAAAATATGACATTTATTTATTTTTAAGAGAACATGCAAAAATATGATAATGGGGTCTTTTACTCTAATGGTTTGAGGCCACTAACATGATCTTAGTATCGGGAGTTCGATTCCCCGCCTCTACGATGAGATTTCCGTTTAGTGGAATTTAGGCTAATGGGCCGGCCTGTTGTGGTCCAAATATTGAAAAAAAAAATAAAGAGTACATGCATCCATTATTTCATTTTATTTTTAATTATTTGAACTTTGTATATAAATGTCAAATTTATGAAACTATGAATTAAATGAATTTTGAATTTTTAAAATGTAACTAAATATTTTTTAAATAATAATGATTATTAAAAATAACTAGTAAATGTGATTAATTAACAAATCAAATTTAATAATTTTAATTTTGATTAAATACTAAGGTACTTAATTATATGATATGTTATAGGTGATTAACAAATATGTTAACTTAAAACTAACCTTATGTAAAGAATAGAACTAACTAATTAATACAAAATAAACGAACTAAAATTTGTTTCTTACCATCAGAACTAACTACTAATTAAATTCTAATTAGTTTCTCTTCGACTAGAGATATCTAAATTCGAACTTTAATTCTTCTTCTAACTAAAAGTTTCTTTTAAACTCATTAAATAAATGTATTTTTCTCGTTTGTGTTTCGTTTGAGTATTAAAATAGTGTCAAAAAGTGTCAAAAAATGCATAAAAATGCAAATTGAATTCCATAATTTAGGGTATGAACAAATTAAGAAAGAAGTTGATAAAAAGAAGTTTTTGTTGAAACATACTATCTTGATAGAAAGTAAATAGAACTGCGTTTTTAAAGAAATACTGTTATTTATAAATCTTAACTTAGCCCCTTCTTATTATTCATTTGTAACCATTAATTAATGAGTAATTTAAGTAAATTCTTATATATTAAAAAAAAATCAAACTTTAGATAGTTAAGATAATTGACATAACTTGTCCAGAGTTGGTGATAAGTTAATGTTTTTTTTTTTTTTTGGCAATTTGGCTAATATTTAAATAAACCGTATAGTATTTGATTGACCAAAACACTCAATTATTTCGTGGATGATGCACCTAATTATTCATCTATTTAATTACGCCACATGCCACGCCCACTTTGGATTTGACAATGACTGCAAAAATTAAAGTCAAAGACTTTTTGTTTTGTCGTCTAGTCTCCTTGTTGTTTAGGACCAGACAACTTTATAGACCAGAGTTCCAACCGTAGATAGGTTAGATGACATGAGTATTGATGACACATGACTTAGTCCAGTCAAACACTTTTTAATATTTCTTCTGTTTTTAATATATAATTTTAAAAAAAATTAACATATTATTATAAATAATTATGATTTTAACTTTAATCTGCTTGATTGTGTAGCTCAGGTGGTATTTTAACACACTTTTAAATAGGTATTTTACACTTCATGAGTTTAAATCATGGCAATGACAGAAAAATATTATAAATTTAATTTTTATTATTACAAAATATTAAATATTTTATTAAACATATTGTTTAATTTTGTAAAGATATAATTAAAAATATAAATTAACTATCCGTAATTTTTTTAAAATATCTTATATCCTATAAAAATAAATGGATGGGGGAGTATACGATATTTCCTACGTTTTACTTACCATTTTCTAGGATTTTATAATTTCAGACAAGTAATAAAAATTTCATAATTCTAAAATGAAATACAATTCAATATAAAGAATACTTAAACTATATATTGCTATGGGTTTCTAGTTAGGATGATTCAAATTTTAATCTTTATTTTAAACATCGAATTTTAATATCCGAATAATTTAAAACTGAGTAACCGTCGAATTTTTTTTTTCGAGTTTTATAATGCAACTTAAGTTTGAGAATATTGTTTTAGTTTACAATTCTCTTTTACATATAATTAATCCACACACACATATATATATATATATATAATTGATTTTTTATTAATTTCCCTAACCAAACCAAACCGACAGAAAACTCGATTACTCGATTATAGTTTGGAGTTTGGACTTTAATTCCATACCCGACACCTTGAAAACCCATCTGAATAATAAAATGGTTAGGTCTAAACTTTGTTTTTTATATTAAATACTAATAACAACTTTTTTTTGACATTTTAGTGGCAAATCCTTAAATCCTGTCCGGCTCAACCTTAAAGAATACGGGGTCTGGGGCTAAAAGATATAGGCCCAACAAAATATCGGGTTTTGGGGGGGGGGTAGGGTCGGTAAGCTCTAGTCTGATTTGGACTAACCCGAAAAAACCATAATACATATTCTGATTTGTTTTAATTTTATATTTGGCTAGTGCAGCCAGGACGGGCGGTGGATCCTAGAGAAAAATTAAGAGGGCATAGAAAAAAATTAAAAAAAAAATAATTCAGTACGGTTCAGGTTCTGATCGATTCGATTCTGAAAATTTAGTGGGCAATAATCGATTCTGAAAATTTAGTGGGGCAAAAAAAAATTTGGGGACGTGGTCATTACATAGGAAATTTTTTTTTTCATGCACATTTTTTTTTGCGGATTTAGAGGCATATGCCCACCCATGCTCCCCTTGTAACCGCCACTAGTGGTCACCCACCGAGTTAATCTAACTCGTCTCACCGTGCGTGGATATAGACATACGGACAGACGTCCAAATTATTTGCGGTTTTAAGAATCTAAACTATTCGTGTTCAGAGACTTATGCAGATTGGCGTCCACGAACAGCGGGGTACATCTATATGTATGCAACACCATTAATCTTTTAACTTATCCGCCGATTTATACCTAGTCAAATTATATGAAATTATGTCCATCTATATACAACCAAATTATATACTCATATACCCGTCCATATCATTAAATAAAAAGTAATTAAGCATGCTTATATTTTAGCAAAAACCATGTATTTTTGGCAAAAAAAAAAAGATTTTGGGTCGAGACAAAAAAAAAAGAAAAAAAAAAGATTTTGGGTCCAAAATTTTGGCAGTGCGTAGATAAACTTGCGGTCACCTCTGATCCATGCGGTGCTTGCATTGTTTTGAGTATTTGGGTCCTCCGATCCACATGGAAACCCAAAAATCTGCAATCGCTTAAAAATACCGTGCCCGCCCTCATTGACTAACGTTTCTACTATTTCTTAGATTTTATAGGTTTGAACTATACTACTTTTTAGATTTTATAGGTTTAAAACTTTTGCTGTTAAATTCAATGAATATAATCAAAATAACATGTTTGTGGATGTTTTTTGTCGTAATTTTTATGGAAGTTTTAAATTTAGATTTTCCGGGATATTTTAAACTATTGGTGGATAATGTTTAAATATATTTTTTTATCAATATAATTTTCTTAAGAAATTGTGTTTAATTTATATAGATAAATTTTGGAAAAAAACATGTTAAATACTCCAATTCATCAAATTTTACCTAAAAACTACACAAAAAAATTTTACCTGTTAACTACACAAAATATATTTTCGGACCGAAAAAACATAAACTATTCAAAATTGTAATTCGTCTTATTTTAAACGGAGTTTAAAATTAAATGCAAATACTCTGTAATCATCAAAAACAAGCATAAATAGACAATCTAAGAACATCCAAGATGATCTGAAGTAATCATCTAGCACCACGAGTAACTATTCTAGTTTAATTTTAAAGTCCGTTTAAAGGGATATAAGTTCCGTTAAGACGAATTACAATTTTGAATTGTTTATGTTTTTTCAGTCCAAAAATCGAATTGGTTTAGTTTTCAGAACGCGAAAATAGTTTGTGTAGTTTTTAGATAAAATTTGATG
>OVAW01000386.1:0-11636 GCA_900406365.1 Heliophila coronopifolia | reverse complement strand
AAAATATGAAAAAGAAGAATCTGGATTCCAAAATAAGAAGGAGGACCTAGATTACAATCTAAGAAGAAGAGAAAGAAATACAAAGTTATTTAAGAAACAAGGAAGAACTCAATCTCTTTAAATAAAGAGTATCAAGTGAACCAAGTTGTGGTTAACATAACCGAAGCTTAATCAAGAGAAATAAATCTAATTGTAATACTAAACCGAACCAAATTCTGACTTCTTAATATACTACACTGTCATTTTTAGGATATAAACCTTATAAAACAAAAAAAAATATAGTTATGTCAATAAGAATATACTAAAAGTAGAAAAACTGATCAAGAATTAGAATAAAAGTTAATAAAAAAAATTAATTAAAACTCTAAAATAATTATTAACAAAATTTAAAACTATAAATTAAGAAAAAAATTATTAAAAAAAATTAAATAAAAAATTTATTAAAAAAATTAAAGAAAAAAAATTATTTTATTTTTGGAATAAAATTTATAATAACGAAAAAACATTATAAATAACGTAATTTTCAAAAAATTAAAAATATTAAACGTAATTAAAAAAATAAAAATATTTATTAAAAAAACATATAAACAACGCAACACCCACTAACTTTATTAAACAAAAAAAATTTTATAAAATTATAAGAAAACATCCACTACACCCAGTAACTTCATTATAACAAATTTTTACTAAAAGTAAATTTTTTATTTTCTATATAAATCAACAAACGAAACATGAAGTTAATTGTATTTTTGTTGTAGGAATCATGTCGAAAAAGTTGAAGCAATAGTTAAAATTTTCAAATCATAGGTTCTCTTTATTATGTTTATCGAGGATTGAAGCTTAATATCTTTATCAATCCAAATTCTTCATCTTTTTTTTAATTTTTCATTATATGGAATATTTTTTGTTATTTTACATAAAATTAAAATCTCAATATGGATAATTTGTTTGATTTTGATTTTTATTTTATGTTCCAATTGCATCCATCAAAAAAATCTAAAAATACTTGATCCTAACAAACATTGAAACACTCATAAAACACAAGTTTTATTATAGTTTGAACATACTATTTGAGTAAGTTATCTTCTAACAATAAGTTTATACTCCCTCCGTTATTTTTTAGATGATGTTTTTAGAATTTTTTTTTTGTTTTTAAATAGATGATGTTTTAGGAATTATATGCACAGTTAACATTATATTTTCAGTTATGCCCTTGCAAAATTAAATGTTATGTTTAATAAGACATTTAATACTTTATAATAAAGATTTTTTTTTTTTACTCTTAGTCCTAATGACTTAATTAAATCCTAATTAGTTTCTTTTTAACTGGAGACACTAGGGTTCGAACCCCGGCCACGGTGTAGAAACAAAGAGGTGGCAACCACTAGGCCACTTATCTTTACATTAAATTTGCAATTCCAACTTTTTTATTAATATGTGTGAAAATTTTGAAAAATCATCTATTAGAAAACGGAGGGAATGTTATTTTTCGTTTTACAAAGTCTCTAATTTTCAATTAGAAAAAATAATTTATAAGTAATTATTCCGCTCGCGGATAATTACCTAGTTATTAATATAATATATAATATTCATAAAAAGTAATTTGTTTAAGCTGACTGACAAAATATATATTTTTTCAAATTTTTGGGATAAAATCGATAAAACACATTAATAATTATGAAATTGTTATTTTATTGAATTAATTTATTTTACTGGGAATTTAACTTCAAGTAAATTTTTAAAATTTCGGAGGAAAATAGATAGTAAAACCTATTAATACCTATTGAGTTAGTGTTATCTTTAAAATTATTTATTCAGGAATTCCTTAAACTTTTAATAATTTATCTTATTTATTTTTCTAAAAATTAATTAGTTATTAAAACCATTAATTATTGTTATTACAAAAATAATGCAATTGAAGAAAGAAAATATAAGAAAAAGTCTGTTAGATATTTTTTTTTTCTGGAACATTGTATCACTTAGATGAATATATATAACTTGTTGTAACAAATTATTAATTTAGGTCTACAAATTATTTTTATATATACTTCTAATAATTTATTTATTATTTTGTTAGTATTATTTTTATTTCTAATTTGTTGAAAACCCATTAATTATTANTTAGTATTATTTTTATTTCTAATTTGTTGAAAACCCAATAATTATTATTATTTAAAAAATAATTTAATTGAATAAAAAAATTTCTTACAATTTTTTCTTATATTTTCTGTAAAGTTAATTATTTATTTTTAATAAAATACTTTTTTATTTGTAATAATTTATTAATTATTCTGAATAATATCTTGTATCTAATTTTTCTATTGGATTAAATCATATTTAATTTAATAATTAAATGTCCATATTTTAGATTGACAAAATTGTCATTCTAAAGTTTTTTTTACCATTAGTCCTAGTGGCTAAAATTAAATCCTAATTAGTTTCTCCTCAACTAGAGACACTAATTAGGATTATATTTGTCAAGTTAGTTAAAAATTATATTTTTAAAATATTTGTTTTTACATGCATTATAAAAACTTAAAGAATGTAATCTCCATTGTTGTTTATAATGAAGATTTAGTCATAGTTAATAAAATCAAGTGTGATTTTTAACAGAGGAAAACAAAAATAATGACTTAACGAAAATTGTTATGTGATATAATATTTATATCCTCTCTGTAATTCTTAAAATTAGTGTTTTTTTCTGGCAGCTCTCTTACTCTTATCGTATATCATTGCACTTCCTCCTAATGGTTCTGAAGTTTATCTTGGAGGATTTCCAACCGATGCGAATCAATAGGGGAAGTTACCTCGGTAACTTCCTATCAGATACCTTCATTATTATACTTTGGTTGTCTAAAGTTTTGCTGAGTTTGGTCTGAACTAAACTGGTTAGGATAATGAGGGAAAAAGAGTCTGAGGCAATCGAGAATTTAAATACCCTTCTGAAGCACTAAAGGGTATGAGAGGTAGCGATTGAGGTGCTGAGATTAGGATAAAGACGTTAAACCTAAAGTCTGTTTCTGGTATAGAGGCTGACGATCAAAGAAAGGGATTGACGAACATCACACCATAGATAGAGGCATGTGTCTATGTGTTAGAAAAAGAGGCAATCCCCTTAAACCTCAAAATTTTAAAAAATATTTAGACCATATTTTATAAAAAAAATTAAGATATATTTGTTAATAATTTTGTTAAATATTTTTGAATTAAGTCACAATCTTAATAAATATATTACATTTTTTTTTAAATTTATTTATTACGCTTCTATAATTTTGGGTACGGCACTGGCCATAGAGTTTAGGATGTAACAGATGGAGAGCTACAAAGATTAATTAGCAGAACAATACAAGGTATGCTTACTGTTAAGTTATGTCAATGTGAGTTTTTATCATAGTTAATAAAACCAAGTGTTCTTTTTAGCAGAGGAAAAATGGAAGTAGTCAGAAAGACAGTGAGCTGAGGAGGAGGAGGAGGCATTCAAGTGTATGAGAGGTGGCTTTCGAGGCCGCTAAAATTAGTGTCTTATATAATAAACGTTATTTATAGAGACAACTAATTGCTTTTGAAGAAGAGTCGTAAGTGGTGGTATTTCATTAATTATAATCATAGTCTCCTATTTAACAATAAAATTTCATTAAATTTTAAAAATTTATGTTTGTTTTGAATTAATTTAAATATGTCTCTTGATTTGGTAAGAATGTCTTTGGAAATTGTTTTTATTATTCAACTAACATATTTTAATTATACCAAATTATCTTTCTAGTACTTTTAATATTGTAATAACATATTTTGTAAATATAGAACAAAATAAAAATTTATTTATTAAAAAAATTAGCTTTTTAATATGTAGTAAATCGAATAATTGTATAAGTAGTTATTTATTATATAAATTTTTTTATGATTTTTATATAAATTTAAAATTGGGTGACTTAAATATTTTTAAATTAATTATGTAGAAATTACTAGTAATTACACAATTTCCTTTAAACTAAAATAAAATTTCGTTATAAATTATATTTTCATAATTTTTTTCTTAAATTAAATATAATAATTAATTATTTTATTTATAGCTACACAGTTGTAATTTTTTTTATAAACAAATTAATGGTATGAAGTACTATATAGTAATTATTATTATATAATTATTCTAGTGTTTATAATTTTTTAATGGCATTTAAAGTAATGTTTATAACATACAGTTGGATATATCTTCTGACGTCTCTCAAAGCAGTTTTTTTATCGTTACAATGGGTTGTCTCGTCTGGTTAGATATCAGACTTTGCTAACTCGATTTTCGAGATTCATGTAGTGCTCAGTTTGAGAGCGTTTGTAGATCTTTTGTGGATCGTCATTATTCTATAATGGGTTGTCTTTTCCCTGTATTGGGTTTGTAATTTTCCTTTATGAAATGATGGTACCTCTTAGTGGGTTTCTGTATTTATGATCAATACATTATGTTGACGGAAAAAAAATTTATATAGTAAATATGTGAAAAACTGCAATTATAATTCTAAACTTTAACCTTGGATACAAATTACTTGGTAACATATAAGAACACATAGGAATATCATTTTACAATTGTTTTGACTTTTGATTAATTGATAAAGCATCATGCAAAATTATTACGAAAAATGTTGTAGATTCCTCCTAGTTGTCTTCAATTCTTTTTTTGGCCTATCACATTACATTAACACAAAATCATATTTAGAAAGATAATACAACAATAAATTATTTCTTTTCATTTCGCATCTGAAAAATAAATTAAATAAAAGATAATTTTATATTTTTGACCCCGAACTATTCGATCTTAAATTCGTAAGTTTTTTATTGTACGTCATGAATTTTTTATTTACTAAAAACTCTGAACTAAGCAAAACTTTATAATTAACTAAATTAAAAAAAAAATGTCGAAAACAACATAATATTGCGTTTTGAAAAGCATTTTGTAGATCGAATTATGAAACTCGGATCGAACTAAAAACTCTCAAACACTTGATCAAAGAATCCATTATCATTCTTTAACCAGGAAAATTACAAAAACAATTTTGGTATTTTCGATCATATATTATTTATGCCCGTTAGTTATCAAATCTCATGTATTAAATAAATATTTAATAATAAATAAATAAAAAATCATGATGCGTGATAAGAGACAAAAAAAAAATGTGTTCGGTCTGAAATATAAAATTATCCGTAAAAAATAACGAAAATGATATGTTTTTTATTTTACAGTTAAGAAATTACCTTATCGCCCTTTAGGATTAACAATTTGAGAAAATATTCCACTGCTATCTTCAGAAGACGTGACACTCAAGTCATGTTCTCCACCGCCAATATTTATCGACACAGCTCTTCCTCCACCCAAATCCTCACCGCCACCTCCACCACCATGACTCGGCGGCTGATAACCAGAACCGTCAGCATTTTCTTGCTGCTGAAGCGCAAATTCAAGATTCCACAACACATCACCCATCGTCGGCCGATCTAATCCACTATCAGACAAACACTTCTCCGCCGTATCTACAAATTTATTCAAACACTCTTGATTGATCTTTCCTTTGAGTTCAGGATCTATTATATCTTCTATTGTCCCTTTTCTTTTGCAGCTCATCGCCCAGTCTCCGAGACTAACTTGTTCTTTAGGTAAACTAGGGTTTAAAGCCGGTCTAGCACATAAAATCTCGAACAACACGACGCCGAATGAGTACACATCTGATTTCTCTGTTAACTGCTGTCTTCTAAAGTATTCAGGATCTAAGTACCCAAAGCTTCCTTTTACTACTGTTGTCACGTGACCTCCGGTCATGTTTGGTCCGGTTTTGGACAGTCCAAAGTCTGAAACTTTAGCTACCCAATTCTCATCAAGCAAGATGTTTGTAGTCTTGACATCTCGGTGGATGATAGTGTACTTAGCTCCTGTGTGAAGGTAATGCAATCCTCTTGCAGCTCCGATGGCGATTTCTAATCGTCGTTTCCAGTTTAGTTGCGGTCTTTTGGTGTTGTATAGATGTTCTCTTAATGTTCCTAATGACATGTAATCATATATCAAACACATTTCTCCTCCTTCATCGCAGTATCCGATTAAAGAGACCAAGTGTTTATGTCTTAATCTCGAGAGAAGTTCGATTTCAGTTTCGAATTCGTTTAGTCCTTGTTCTGAATTAGGGTTTGATTTCTTGATTGCTACTTTTGTTCCACCGTCTATAACTCCTTTGTAAACTTTACCAAACCCTCCTACTCCGATCACATTTGATTCATTGAAGTTTTGAGTCCCATGTCTGATTTCAGACAATGAGAATCTCCGACATAAACCCGCGGTAAGATTCGACAAGTGACTTCCGGTATGGCTCTTCCCCGAAATGGTTGATTTCGATGCGGAAGTATGTGAGTTTCCGTATATAGGAAGCCAACTTGATGTAAGTGAATCACTTCCTGTGAACTTTCGTTTCCTTTGATACATTGTAAAACACAATGCACAAAGTAAGATGGCTGCTACTCCTCCGACACAACCGATGACAAATGCTGTGACTCTTTTGTCGGATTTAAACTCTTTTCGCGCTTCTTCGTTAGCTTGCATAGCAGACGGTACAGGATTCGGACCCGCAAGGCTTTTCATTGTCTCCATTTTGAAAATCTCTAACCCGTTAAGCTGTGAATCCAAGTACTCAGCTTTAGAAAGTATTGAAGGAGTCATCTGAAGCGAAATCTCTTCGCCCGAATCTACAAAAATCGCGTAATCTTTGTAAACAGGAACACCTTTTCCTCCAGACCAGGCGATTATATCTGCGGGACTTGGATCGATTTGCGCGGTTCGGTTGTTAATGTAGATGTTAAAAGCCTTTTGGTTGACTCTGTTAAGCTGGAATTCACAAAAATGGAGTCTCATAATGTAAGTGAAGTTCTTGTCGATTTGAAACATCCAAGTGAGATTTGATTTAACGTTGATGTCTCCATCAGGTCCTTGTGATCTAGCGGTTTTGTAAACATCCACAGGAGCCGTCGAAACCGGCATTTTCTCGTAGTCGATTTTGAGATTGTTGGCTGCTTGTAGTGTAACGCCTAGACCCGCACTGAAAATATAAGGTGCGTCGTTATACCAAGTTCTAGTTAAGCCACCTGAGTCTTGACTTCCCGGAATATCTTGACCACCGACATTAAGTCTAAACATTGTCTGAAGATTTGATGTCTTAGCATCCGTTTCCTGGTCTGAAAACCCGACAAGAACAGCCGAGTTAAACAAATCCGGCATCTCAACAACTTCAATCCCGTTGATGAACGCAAAGGTCTTATCCGCGGGTGTGAACACAATGCTCAAAGCATCTTTTTCGGTCGGTGCTAGAGAATATTCTCTTATAAGGTAAGCTTGTGTTAAAGCTTGACATGTGATGGAAGCACTGAAGTTGTTTAGGAGAGTAACGTCGTTAGCTTTAACGGAGAAGTAAGATTCTGTGATGTTGAGTCCTGTGTATGTTGAAGGGTAGAAATGTAAACGGAGTAAATGTCTTTTGTCTCCTTTGACTGGGATTTCGTAAGTTGATGGAGATGTGAAGATTCTTGCTGTCATGTAAGGGATTGTTGAAAGAAGTGATGGGTCTTGGTATGTTGCTGTTGCGTGATCTGTGTTTTGTGTTTTTATGAACTTTGTGTCGGGTTCCCATTTTTTGTTGTCCGGATCTGTTGCTGGTTTTGATGCTCCACAACTCAGTGCGAGATTTTGGCCGTTGGATTGAGAAACCAGAAATACACAAAAGATATAGAGGGAAAATAGAATCTGGATTTTCTCATTCATGGCTGGAAATTAAAAAAATGTGTGTTTGTGTTAGAAAAAAAGCCGATACCTTTAGACTTCCAATTTTTTTTTNATCTGGATTTTCTCATTCATGGCTGGAAATTAAAAAAATGTGCGTTTGTGTTAGAAAAAAAGCCGATACCTTTAGACTTCCAATTTTTTTTTAAAAAAATTAGACTATATTTCACAAAAATTAAGCTATATTTTTTCTAGTAATTTTGTTAAATATGTTTTAATTAGGTCACAATTTTAATGAAAATATTTAATTTCTGTAAGTAAAAAAAATCGCTTTTTTACTTACAGAAATTAAATATTTAAAATTGGTCAAAGGGGCTAGCGTCGAAGTCTCCTGGCCCAGGGGAAGGGTTCGGGTTTCGGCCCGGATCACCCTCTGCTAACAAAAAAAAAAATCGCTTTAGGCCTCTATAACCCTATACACGACAATGCATACAGCGGCGTCTCAAACTATCTCCAGGAAAATACTCCAATAGCTCTGGCCTTGAAATTTTGGGGGCCTGAGGCAAAAATATTTTATATCAAAATTGTTAATTTAAAATTTTGGGACAAAAATTTGGAGGACTACTTAAAACAAAATTTGGCAAAATTATAAATTTATATTAGGGGGCCGATACAAATGTTTCTTTACGCATGCCTCAAAGCCGTTCTGCCCGGCCCTACTCCAGCCCCAAAATTTTTATAAAAAAATTCTTTTTAGAATTTTTCCCCATTTTTTTTATAAATATTTTGTAAGAAAATAACCCAAATTTTAATATTATTCGAAACTTCCAAAAATTTCAGAGAATTTCTGCGTTTTAGTTCGGACGTGGGCATATGATTAGAAAAATGAATACTTTTCTTTGTGGGTCATACCTCAAGCACCAGAAGAGAAACGTGGAGGCTTATCTCTTCTCCTTTTCGCAAGCTATCAAATCTTGATCAAAGCCATGGAAAATGGAAGCAAAAACACACAAAAATTTCTCCTTTTCTCTCTTTTTTTTCTTACTTTTTTCTGCAAATTTGTTTTCTGAATTTTCGGTGTTGTGTTGGAAAGAGAAACAAAAAATAGTTAGAGCATCTATGGAGGAGAGGATTAATCGAAGAAAGTCTATATTTAGTAATTAGTTAGAAAAGAGAGAGAAAAAAAAAAGTTTAATTTTTGAGTTTATAGAAACTTTTAAACGTTGTCAAAAGAAGAAGAAGAAGAAACTTTTTTAAACTATCTTGTTTCAAACATGTAGTAGAATTGTGAAATTTGAAATTGATGTTTTAAAAATAGGAAAAAAAAAACAAATTTGGTCAATGTATAGTTTTCTAGAGTCAAGAGTCTAAACAAAGAAAAGTTCCTAAATAAATGGGACGAGTTTGAATTAAATCTAAACAATGGTGGAAAATAGCTCGACCATCCATTGCATAAATCAATGGTGATAACTACTTTTTTCCATCCTCCATAAAAATCGTTAACTCTCTTTGGTGAAATTTTGTTGGTCGTGTAAGTCAGTACCACATAAGGCCGGCACAGTGGCACTGTGGCAGAAGGGTGTGCACTCACGCAAGTCGAATTACGGTACCATACTTAAATTTAATTTAATTTTTTTGCACCCCATACTTTAGAAGTCATCTATTAACAGAAACCCTAGTTTGCAGCACAAGGTATATATATATATATATATTCCAGTTATATGCTTAAAACTCCTACCTTGCATTACAATCCACCTACTAACAAAAAAACCCTTTGTTTGCAGTACAAAGTATCTCCCACTATAAAGCATAAAACTCCTACCGTGGATTACAAGCCAACTATCAATGAAAACCCTAGTTTGCAACACAAGGTATCTATCTTTCCCAATTACGTTCAAAACCCTTACCTTGCATTACAAGCCACCTACTCAATGTAAGGAAAATGGTGAGGATAAGAGAAGATCTTACATTACCAAGAAGTGTATATGTTTTACTCTAAAGTTTTCAATTTGAAACACTTGTTTTTTTTTACTTTTGTGTGTGAGATAGGACAAATCAAGAATCTTGCAAAGTAGAATATCCTTAAAAGAGGGGAAACAAAACAAGATAAAAACATTTTGGGAAGAAACTTATAACATATAACAGAGAGACCAAACCGTTACAGATTGTAGCTCTCTAGCGCCCTCGCTCCAAACCGTTTTATCTGGCTCTACTCAGAACCGGTTCTAGTTATGATAAGCAATATTCTGAAGGATGTTTTTCACATTTGATCTTATTATTATAAGTAAGAACCTTGCATGATCTATGCCATGGAAGGCTTTCTGATTGACTTCATAAGATTTCGACACTAGTTTACTTGGTCTTAACTTCTTCCTCTTTTAAAAGGGTTTCTTTGATATTTCAACTTTGAGAACGTAATCGGATAGCAGATAAAGTAGCAAAGACAGTAACCCAAGTGGTTTTGTTAATATTAGACAAACAATTTTCTGGATTTTAGTCAAAAATATTAATTTAAAGTTTTTTTATAGAAATTGTTATTATAAAATTATAATTCTATAGGATTCTTGTAATATATGTAACAAATGTAATTTGTTTTATGCTAAAATAGGTATATCTATACATGTATGAAAAGATATGGTCATTAGAGGAAACTATCAAATTTGAATAAGTAAGAAAAGAAAAGTCTTTTACCACAAAAAAAGATTGATGAAAAATATTCTGAACTATAAAAAAAAAGTAAAATAAACTTTTGAATAAAGGAACTGCAAAGTAATTTTTTTTCCACTGTTTATCGTATTTTCACTTTACTATGTTTTGTTTGAATTTTTTTTTAATTACTTAATAATCACAATATTCTTTTTATTAATGTTTATAATATGATTTTTTTTTTGCGAAGAGTATTACTTTGGTTTTTTTTACAAATTGAAATTTTGTTTTTACGGTTTCCCGAAATTTATTTTTTTAAAAAATTATACTTAGGAGTTATTTTTACATTATTCTATAGAAAATTTCACAGTAAAATTTTTTTTTGATATTTTAGTAAATAATTCACGTTTTTTATGATGGCTATTATTTTTTCTACAAGTGTGCATGTAAGATAAATCTTGTTGCTGATTTTTTTTTTTCACTTAACTTCTACCATCTACGTAGAAAAAAAGACATTCGTCTTTGTCCACCAAAATATCATAAAATTTAGGCTACACTTCAAAAAAAAAGCACAATTTTAATTAATATAAATTTAATATATTTTTTTCAATAAAAATACCATATTTTATAAAAATTACCTAAAATCTCTTTTACTCTTGGCACAACACTGACTTTGACTATGTTTTGTTTGCCTTTAACAACACAAAAACAACAATATTATTTGCCGACAAAAAAAAAACAACAATATTATTTTTATTTGTTTGTAAGAAGTTTATTTTGCTTTATTTTAAAAACTTGAAGCGGTTTTCTTAGTTCTAAGCTGATTTTGCATTTTTTATAGTTAATTAATTTTACATTATTCAGAAAAAAAATATATATCACAGTAAATATTTTTACCGAGATATTTTAATAAATAATTTACGTGTTGATAATGAATATAATTTTTGTACAAGTGTGCATGTATTTTATAAATAGCTAACTTTTTTTTTGTCGGCCTTATAAATAGCTATTAAAAGAATTAAACATCAGATTGTATATTTAAATTACCTTTTTTTTTGTCGTCATATTTAAATTAGTTTTGAGTATAGGATTGGTNTTTTTTTTTAAATTTTTTTTTTTTTTTTTTTTTTTTTTTTTTTGAAGATCCAGTGATCCAAGTGGTCACTTCTGTTGCTTTGACACCAAGTCCGGGGTTCGATCCCTGGGAGAAGTATAATAAAAGTCAGTTGTGCTAAGACAAAAA
>OVAW01000385.1:1103-15808 GCA_900406365.1 Heliophila coronopifolia | reverse complement strand
CGAGGGTCTAGCTTTAAATGATGATTTGCACCGATTGTTTGCGAAGCACGAAGCTATTGCTTCTGGCAAGATTTTGACCGTAAAGGAAGAAAAATCTAAAAAAGAAGTTTTAGTAAAGGATGTAAGGAAGATCATTGATGTTGGTTCAAGGTAATAATCACCCCTAGTTATTATGTGTTTCTTCTTTTCCAAAGTTTATTGTTATATTACACAAATTATACTACATTTGTTTTTTTTTCTTAGTTATTTAATTAACATGATGTTACTTTTTACATTGTTGACAAATTAAACTCGGAATTTTAAATTGCTACTTTTTTAATATTTGAAAATTTTAGTTGATTTTTTCCCCCCATTAGTAACCATATGTAGTGGTTTTAATTAGGATTGAAGGTTTAAAAAATTGATTTCATTCTAATCTTCTTTTGCAGTGAAACCAAAGATGTTAGTGTTATGACCTCTTCAACCAATGGTCCCAAAATAGACCTTCTAAGTGGTGATGACTTAAAAACACATAAAACAGAAAACTCATCAACTCTTCTGCCTCTCGGACCTCCACAACCAAAACCAAGTACTCCTGCAGTAACGCCAGATGATTCAATCGTCCTAATCGACCTGTTATCAGATACGAACTCTGAAATCTCTATTCCAACTTCGAATCCACACTCACGCCATCAAATGGTGCAACAAAACTACTCAAACGGACTTGGACATGCACATCAAGATCAATCTTTTTATGGACAAGTGTCATCTGGTCCTGTCTTGAATCTCCAAATCTCCCAACAACACCAAAAACCATTTTCTCCTGTCTACAGAAACCAACCTTTTTGGCCTAGCTTTAGCCCGCCAGCCTCTCCTCACTATGGTATTTATGCTGACTAATCTTGATACCACACTTGTTGTTTTTTTTTTGTGTCTTCATTTAATTGTTGTCTTAAAAGGTGGTGGAGAAGGAGAAAACAACAATGGTCTAGCATTAACTCCACCACCATGGGAAATTCAACCTCCAAGCTATAGCCCTCAATACTACCCTCCTCCTCCTCCGGTTCAGGTGACTCAAATGGTCATCACCACGGACACTCCTCATTCTGTCAACAACTTGCTCGAGATGTTTCTCCCTCAGATGATAGGAGGCCACGTGTCACACTATGGACACAACCCAAAAGTCACAAACAACCATCAGAATCACATAATATACGGAGGACAGCTTCAGCCACCAGAAGAGTATCTAATAGAACAACAAATGTCCGGAATGTCTCTTCAAGACCACGGAAACAACATTCCTTACAACTACAAGTGATGAAACCTATGAATAAGAAAATAGAAGATATGTTGTTTGATGATCTTGTTGACCTCTCCAAGTTAAATGTTGACTTTTAATAGACTTTTTGTTTTTTTTTAAACTAAATTACGAACCAATTTGGTCGCCACGTCATTAAAGTATTTAAAGTTTGTCGATTTTCTCAACTGTGTGTATATATAAAGACTTGAACACATTCTCGAAAACCTTTTGTTCATCATCAATGGAGGAAAACGACTCCATCTCCGCTGAATCAATCTCTCTCAACACTCTAGCGTCTATTAGATCACTCATTATCAACGCCAACACTTCCGATTCTGTAATTTCCTCGGTGTTTAATTTCCTCACTGGTCTTCTGAGCCGAGGCGACCCAGCTAATCTTCACCATGTTCTCAAGCTCCTCTCTGAACTTGCCTTACGGAGAAAAATATTAGCACAACAGATATTCGAATTGGTCCTGTCGAAATTACTCGCCTCTCAAAACGCAGTCGGCGAGGCAAACAACGTACGCTTCGCTGTGGAATCGCTTGCTGTGTTAGTGTTGATATCGGAAAGAAACCCTAGCATCGCCACCGCGCTTTCCAAATTAGATGGCGAGGTATTTGCGTCTCTCTGCCTCGGAGCACCTATTTCTTCTCGCCTGTGGCTACTTAGGAACGCGGAGAGGTTCTGTGTCCCGTCGTCTGTACTTTTCACCTTGTTTTTGGGGTTTACTAAAGATCCGTATCCATATATTAGAAAATTAGCTTTGGATGGACTGATTAATATATGTAAGGCTGGTGATTTCACACACGCCCATGCCGTAGAAGGTTGCTATACTCGTGCTGTTGAGCTTCTAAGCGATGCTGAAGATAGGGTTAGATCTTCTGCAGTTTGCGCCGTAAGTTTTTTTAATAGATGAAATTTCGGTTGTAAGTATTGTTATAAGCTGCATAATCGGATCATCTAAGTGGCGCTGGGACTTTTGATAATTTCAGGTCAGTATGTGGGGAAAAGTGTTGATAGCATCCAAGGAAGAGACGAACAGAAGAGAGTGTACGGATACTGTGTTTCTCCAGGTACTTAACTCCTCTCTAACTTTACTAATTTTGCGGAGAAGTCTTTATTAGATTGTTTCTGAGCGATCTCGAGGAGCTTGAGTAACCAAAGGCTTGATATTTTCTATAAACATGCTTTCAGCTTTGTTCTCTTGTGAGAGATATGAGTGTAGAAGTGAGAGTTGAGGTCTTCAAAGCATTTGGGAATCTAGGAATTGCATCAGAAAGCGTAATACTGCAAACACTTTCTAAAAAAGTATTGGGAGGCGCAAAAGGGAAGAAACTGCAGAGTCATCTCTCGAATGAATCGGCTGATGTTGCTGCTGCTGCTGGAATTTTCATCCATGGTTTTGAAGATGAATTCTATGAGGTACCCTTTTGTAAATTTCTTCTGTCGTTTTTTTCCGTGCCTTTATGTGCAACTCTTTTGAGTAGGGCTTATTAAAAAAAAAATTCAGTTTAGTTTTTTTGTTTTGTTTCTGGACTTATATGTGTGACATTTGCATGCGTCATTCTGAAGGTAAGGGAAGCTGCAGTTGACTCTTTCCATTCCCTCTCAGTTAATTCTATCAAATTCCCAGATGAAGCTGTGAACCTATTGATGGATATGCTATACGATGATTATATGGCTGTCAGGTTGAAAGCTTTAGAGGCATTGAACCATATAGCCAACTTGGGAAACCTGAAGATACAGGAAACTTATATGCCCGCCGTAAGTCACCATATCCTTTTACCTTTTCCTATAGTATTGGTTGAGTGGTTAGGACAAAAGCTTATAAGAAATTCAGATGCAATACTTCAATAGTTTGGTGTATAGACTCGACTTATCCAGGTTTATGCAAAGCGTTTTCTCTTGGTTTATGCCAGCTTAGGTGAATTCTCTTCATTCTTGGGTCTAATGCTTAATGAGATATTAAATGGTTTACTACTAAACTAACCTTACTGCTGCTGGTTACAATTATTCTTGCGTGATTCTATTTCACTATTTCTTTGCTTGAATTGATTAAGAGCTGCTGCTTGACTCTGCAGTTTTTAGATGCTATTGTTGATACTTCAGAGAACATAAGACTTACAGCTAGAAGTATCCTTAAATTGGCAAAGCTGCCTGATCTGAAGCTGGTTAACAAATGTGTTGATAATGTCCTTAAAAGTTTAGAGATGTATCCACAGGTTGGCTTACTTACCTGCAAAGATCAAGATGCTTCTGATTCCATCTATTATATATTTCTCTCTTACTGAACCTATATTTGCTTTCTATTTCTTCTTAGGACGAACGTGATATCTTGTCTGCTCTGTTCCATTTTGGTCAAAACCATACAAATTTCTTAAACAACATGGTCAAGAGATTCAGTGAAAAGGTAAGAGACTATTTTCCTCTTTTTCGGGGCCTCATTATCTGTAGGCATACTAATTATTTCTTCTCTTACTGTCATGCTCTTCAGTTAGAGACAGCTTCCAGAAATAAATCTGAATTCAACAGCCAACATGTATCTGCGTCTCTAATGCTGATACTCTCAGCTCCTCTCTCAAACAAACAAAGCATCACTTCCATACCACCTTTAGCTTTTTCATATTCGCTTGCAATGCTGGGGAAATTCTCTAGCGGACTTCATGACATGATGGACAAAGATACACTTTTGGCTTACTTGGCTCATTGCGCTATTCATTCTGCTTCTTCGGAGGCAGAATTCAACAAAGGAGATATATTTTTTCATGCATATAGGGGCGGTAATGCAGATTCCTTCCTACTCCCAAGCAAAGATATACCTGCTGAGAGCAAACAGATGGCTTCTGATGCAGAACAGCAAGTATTGAAGACTGTTAATCATATACTGTTTAAAATAAAGGCTGCATGGTTATTATCACAATCAGGATGCTCAAAAGAAGCACTTCAAGCGTTGAGGTTTTAAAGCTTGCAATCTATTAGATTTATAGCCTCTACCTTACTATTTCATGTGTATTATAATTACTATGTTCCTTGTCTTCTTTTCCAGGGCTTGCAAACACGAGTTAGCAAATTTGACAACCGAATCTTCAACCTCCAATGGTGCATTAGAATTTATGTTTCAATACGTTCACGTTATAGAACTTCTTGCTCAGGTATGGCATCATTTTGAATACTCAAGACAGATAAGCACATGTAGATATGTAAAACTGGAAGAGCTGATGGAAGAAGTAGAGACAAAACTGATGGAGATAAGGTGTAGATTCATAGCCCTGTCTACAGAAGAGTCAATAGTAATGGAGCTAGTAATTTTAAGTTGCCTGTTAAGGTTACATAAACCTGAGATTTACTGTCGCCCTAGCTGCATGAAGAAGCTGTCTTCAACTGTATCTCAATTAGAACTCCACCATGAACAACAACATACCAGGCCATCAGATTTTCTTACTGAAACTAAAAAGTCATTGCAAGTGATTGAGAACTCTATTGATATAAATTGCCCTAGGCTGCTTGATCTCACGAAGCAGTTAAATTGCTTCTCTCTAGAACAGTTAACATTCTCGGGTAATCTACAGTGTGTCAGTGCAGAGCTCAAGGTTCCTGGTAATGGTCCTTACAGTCCAATTTTCTTTGTGGCTGGACTTCCGGTAGCTATACCGTGTGAGATCACCCTGCTTAATGTTTCGAAAGTTAGCTGTTTATGGCTGAGAATATCCAGAAACAATGAAACTTGTGAGTTTGTGTATTTGGATCCAAACGTCTACAATGGAGATGAGAGAGAGAAGAGGTTCATGTTTAGTGCAGTAACTTACATGACCCCAAAAGCTGTTTCGTTCACACTGCGGGTCTCAATAGGTATAGAGTGTTTATTTGAAGACATTTGTCACACGACAAGGGGGTTTGGTCCCAAGCATCCAGTGGTCTATCTATGTACAGAAAGAGAAGTTCATCTTTCCCTTGTTTCAAGAAGAGATCTATAAATTCATGGTTCTCCAGAGAAAACCTATCATTGGATTTAAGAAGCTGCTGATTGAGGATAAGGACCAAGCGAGATTCATGTCTCAGTTTGACATGGGATGCGCAATGCAGCTGGAACATAGATTAGAGTTAGAAGAAAAGCCGAGTGTTACTGTATTCTTGTAGCTAGTCAGTATGTACAAGTGAGAAAAGTTTTGCGCAAAAGCATCAAAAATCTAAAGACAATTAGATTAGATTGGCCCAATTTTCACTCCATTAGACAATTTTAGTACTATTCAAGTTAAGGTATTCTTTATTTAATTTACACTTTATGCTGTGTGGCATATGAATCAATACCTAAGGCATGCCTAGATAAGGGATTAAGTGCAAAACGTCAATTGGGATGCCATGAATATCAACTCTCATGCAAAGAAAACTGGAATACTAACTTTAAAATTTTTTCCATTAAATCACTGAGAAATGATTATATCCAAAAAATAGCTGATCCGCATTTTTCTAGATAAAATATATGATGATTTTTTCTNATGCCATGAATATCAACTCTCATGCAAAGAAAACTGGAATACCGACTTTAAAATTTTTTCCATTAAATCACTGAGAAATGATTATATCCAAAAAATAGCTGATCCACATTTTCTAGATAAAATATATGATGATTTTTTTTCTGTGAAAACAAAAACGGATTTACAGTTTACAATCGAAACCCTTGTTAAGGAGGTATGATCATGGTTATTACGAATCAATGCTAGAATCTTCGGAATCAGAATCACTAGCACCGTAACCTGGAACCAAATCAAAATTGGGTTGGTAAGATAAATGCAATGAGATGAAAATTGAAAAAAAAAATCAGAAAGGGCAAAGAAGATAAAAGAAAGAAACCTGGACGTTTTTCACTGACAACATGAGCAGAAGGAATGTACTTTGAAGCTTTCTTCATCCAATACTTACCCTGCAATATTTGTTTTAACAATAAGATCCTAAAAAGCCCCCTATAATTTTTAAACATTCAATTGTTTTTCTAAAGAAAAATATGCAAAATCAGTAGCAGGAGAAATCACTTATCCCATATGTTTAAAAACCATGAAAACCCTAAACCACTAGCATCGATGTTTGTTTATGAGATTTCAGAGAAAAATGATTTGGATAATTACTGGAAAGGCAACGAACCTTTTGAGGATCTTTGGAGACACCATAGCCATTGAAATACATCTGACTCACCAGAACTTGCATTTTGATATCTCTCGATTTTGCTTCCCCGAGCGTCTCCTCAAACCACCGAGAAACGCATTCTTCCACAACCTCCGATAACTTTTTGGTTCCTCTAACGCCGTCTCCTCCGATTCCATTCTCCATATCCTCCTGCGATATCAAGATTTTAGGTTTTTTTTTTCTTCCTCAGATTTCCACAACCGCCTTTGATGGAAGATGAGCGAGCGAATAGTATTATATAAGGTTGCGGCAAAGGAAATACGTCGCCGTTTTCAATCCAGATAAACCGATATTTTTAATCAAACTAAACCGACTCAACTGATTTTTAAACCAGAAAAAAATATCTATATTGTCTCATTTTCTACATCCAAAAAAATCAAAACCGAAAACAAATTTCGACCCAAAGTCCAATTTAAGTGAACATATATTTAATGAAAACCGGATCTGGACTGGACATAAAACAACCGGCACATGGATGTAATTTCATGTCCACCAAATTTGTCAAAGAGAAACTAGAAACTTTTTTTTTAATGATGTATATTACACAAAAATATTATTATTGTTTTATTTTAAAAGCACATTTTCTCAAATTATTATATATATTTAATGATTAAATTAATATAACATTAAAATATATATTTAATGATTAATTTTTTTTATTTAATGGTTATTTACTTTCCAATAAAAAAATCAATTCAATTTTTAGTTTTTAATTTCTTTTTTTTGTCGTCATTTCCTATTCTAGCTTTTAATTAAACTATTACATTCCATTTATTAACTATTTAGATTTAATTATTTTACAAAATATTTTTAAATAAATCCAGAAATAATTAAAACTTGGTAACTTTGATGTGCGGATTCAATTTCTTAGAAATTATTAGATTTTAAAATATATAACTTGAGTATTATTTTTAAATTTTGTTAATTTTTTTCTGTTAAAAATAAATAATAATATTATTTTATTTTATATTTTATTTTTTTTTTTGCATAATAAATATGTATAATTTTATTATTTTATATATGGTTTTTTTATTCATTATCAAATTTAAAAATAAATGTGTTTGACCATAAAATTATGTATAAAATATATTTAATTTTTTTATTTTAGTCAAAAATAGTTTTTAAAATTTTAGAAAGTTAATTTACTAAACACATTGTTAATTATTTTGTCTTTTGATAATTGTCATTAGTTAAAAAAAAACATTTAAAAGTTTTTTTCGCACAATCTCATATTTTGTTGGTTATTATTTTTCTTTATTTTTTTATGTAAATTATGTTTTAACAGAAAAAATGTTAATTATTAAAATAAATAAAATCAGAAATAATTAAAATAATACAAAACAATACAAATTTTTTAGTTAATATATTAGAAAAAAAAAAAGAAATTTACTGCACACATTTCAATTAAAAAATTAGTATAACTAAATAGAAAAATTAGGAAAAATACAACAATAATTAATGAGTTTACTTAAAATATTAATTCTTATTTTTATTAATATCACCTCTTCAATGAGTTTAAGAAAAATTAAAAAAAATTATATGTATATATATATATATATAATCAAACTAAACCGACTAAACTAGTTTTAAAACCAGAAAAATATATATATGGTCTCATTTTCTGCATACAAGAAAATCAAACCGAAAACAAAATTCGATCCAAAATCCAATTTAAGTGAAAATTGATTATATATCGAAAACCGGACCCGGACCGAAAGTGAAACCACCGATTCATCATCGTTCATGGATGAAATTTCATATATTGTAACCAAACATGTTATAAAACATTTTCATTTTAACAAAAAATGTTAAGCTACAAAAAAAAAATTACATCAAGAATACAAAATCTCATATATGAAAAAAATTTAAAACAAAAATCAATTCACGGTTTTTTCTTAGCATACTGTTCTCACCAGTAGTCATTGCAAGAACAGGAACCGTCTGTAAAACAATGAAACCTATTATTATCCCTAACAACAATCTCTCTTCCTGTGATTTTGGATATCAATTTCATCACTTGATGACAATCTCCACATACTCTTAGATTCTTCACCACCCTAATCACTTCACCATGAACCGTACTGATCAGTCCTAACGCAACCGCAAGCTTCTCGCTGTGATATCCCAAAACACTTTCTTTTTCTTCCTCTTCAACATCATACAAAACACACTCCGTCGTTGGAACAAAACCCATAAGTCTCATTTCATTACCCAAATCTTTTAGCTTTTCATATATCTTGTCGCTTAAAGGATGAGATTTATCATCTGCTAGAAACTCATGTACTGTCCCTTCTAATTCGATCCAGCTATATCCTGGGATCTTCTTCATACCTTTCTTGATCATAGTGTTCCTTACTTCAGCCGCTTCGTCCCATCTTCCAGTAACACAGTATATGTTGGATAATTGAACATAGTTTCCCGAATTCCATGGCTCTAAAGCTATGAGTTCTTTGAGAACTGTTTCTGCTAATTTTGTTTCTTTCACTAATCTGCAACCGCTTAGTAAAGCTCCCCAGATTATTGCATTTGGCTTCATGGGCATATCACAGATCAAGCGGTATGCGTTATCTATGAGCCCTGCTCTGCCCCAAAGATCTACCATACAACCATAGTGCTCAACCGTGCGTTTCAAAGCGTAAATAGAGCTTATGGCGTTGAAAAACCGAAGCCCGTCTTGGATTAAGCCTGCGTGGACGCACCCACAGAGCAGTCCGAGGAATGTGTAGCCGTCAGGTGAAATACCTAACTTCTCTGTTTGTCCAAAAATCGCAAACGAGAGCTGAACATGACCATTCTTGGCAAGGCCAGTAATTGCAGCGTTCATGATAATTCTATCTCTCTCCTTCATTTCTTTGAACACTTCAAAACCTCGAGCCATGGCTCCACATTTCGCATACATATCGATCAGTGCAGTGCCCATAACCAGATTGGTCAAGAACTCATGCCTATCTATCAAATGACTTCCCCATTCGCCTAGATCAAGAGCTCCTAGGCTTGCACAAGAAGAAAGAAACCCGACAATGGAATACTGGTCGGGTTTTAGATTTTCCTGCAACATCTGGAGGAATAAATCTATACCTTCTTTCGGGAGGCTATTCGACGCATACCCTTGTATCATAGTGCTCCAAGTAACTATATCTTTCTCAGCCATTGAGTCAAATACGGAACGGGCTTTCTCCATCTTCCCACGCTTTGCATAAAGATTCACAAATGTTGTGGACAGAAAAGAGTTCTTCGGCATACCAATGTCTTCCACAAGTTTATCAATCCACTCTGCGCTATCGAGATCCCCTATCCGAACACAAGCAGATAAAACCCGAACAATAAAGTAGCTATCCGGTCTCACACCGATCTCCACCATCTTCTTAAACAAACCAATAGCTTCCCTGTGCTTCCCAGCAGCAATATATCCACTAACAAAGGCCGTCCAAGAAACAACGCTTTTGTCAGGAATTTCGTCGAACACTTTGTGGGCATCATCAAGCCGCCCGGTTCCAGAGTACACAGTAAGCAAACTCGTCATAGCACATATGTCGTGATTAAACCCACATTTGACCACATGAGAATGAAGATGAATCCCGAGCTTGAGATTCGGAGCTCTGGTGCAAGCCTTAAGAACAAAAGGGAAGGTAAAACCATGGAGGGAGATACCGTGTTTGCGGATGGAGAGGAACAGATCGAGAGTTTCATGGAAGAGATGATTGTTGACGAAGCCATTGATGAGAGTATTGTAGAGAAAAATGTTTGGGAATTGGGTGTGAGAGAAGAGAAGAAAAGAGTAATGTGTTTGACGGAAGAAGAGAGTTCGCTTGAGGAGGAGATTAACGAGGAATGTGTCATGGTGGAGATTGTGGCGGATGAGAGAAGCGTGTAAATGTTTCAGATGACTGACGGTGGTAGCGACGGATATTAGGGTTTTAATCTGCTGGTGGGCTTTCGATGTTGATGATGGAACGGAGACGATGCTCATAACTTTTTTTTAAACCCTTTTAAGGCTTATCTCCCGCCAATTTATCTTCCTTCAGAACCGGACAGATCTTAGATTGTTTGTCTGAATCTTTTTTTTTTATTGCTTAAAAGTTAAAAGTTAAAACAACATAATTTTACTTCTATGCCAAGTAACATTCCATACTCATTTGTATAAGATTTGACCGCATAAATACACACAGAAGTACTTTTGTATCAAATTATCTAAATTCAATCTTTAAAATTGTCGCTAAGAATTGAATAAACAAAAACTAAATTTAATGAAAAAAAAGTTACGTTTAAATTGTATCTAATGCGAAAAAAAAAGAAGCAAATCGAATTGATGGAAATCAATATCAAACGCCTATCCATTTGACGTAATATAACATACAGTGAATACATTTCAGGTTTAACGAAGTGCAAATCTTATTTTTAACATACTTCAAATTCAACTTTATTTACATGAAGAAGACGGAACACTTTTGTTGATTAAACTTGGGATAACGTAATTAGGGGAAGAAAAAAAAAACTTACTTGAATCTGTGTGTAGCAAGCTGGAGCAGCGTACGAAAGAACTGAGGAGGGTACATTGGTGGCTGCTCTGCTAATGCCTTAAGAATTTCCAACCCCAAAACAAAACATACGAATTATTTGGTTTCAATTTAGTTGTTCATTTAGTTCCTAAACCATATTGAATACAAAACTCACTTGTTGGATTAATACAGTGGAAGGAGTCATCCCGGGAACTGTGTTCACTTCTATAACTAGCACCTGCATAACATCCTTTGTGAGAATCCAGAAGTTGATTTTGTAGAATGCAAAGTAATGGGTCGTATAGTACCTCTCCTGTTTCAACGTGTACGAAAGCATCTATCCGTGAAAAACCCTCTAATCCGAGAGTTTCTGCAATCAGCTCAATGCCTTTTTTGCATTTTTCTAAAGCTTCCTTACTGAAATCACACAGCTTATTAGCTTCTATATAAAGTTCTCTCTCTCTTAGCTTTCAAATTGGGTTTTAAAATGTTTATAAGTTTCTTTGACCGATATCCAAAACCCCGATTCATAACCGTGACATAGAGAATAACTATATTCAAGAACTTCCTACACACTAAAATGATCTCTTTAGTTTTTATATGCTGTCTTTATCTTCTATATATTCTAACTATACTAAAAAACTAGCTTTATACAAAAGTAGAGTTTTGTAACAAACCTCATTATTGAAGGTGGTGGTGGAGTAAGGTTTATGCCAGTGCCACCTAATGATAATATAATTACATATGCCATTGTTAAGACTAATACTCTCATAAAAATTAAAAGACGACATGAAATGGTAAAGAAAGACGAATGGGAGTACCTTGGAACTTCTCCTCGAGAGACAATATATCGCCACTTTCCTTGACAGTAAGACTGGGACTCAGTGAATGCATTGACCCACACTTTCCGATCACACCCACAGTTATCTCTACCCACTGCTTCCTACCTTTCCATGAGAGCTGCTGCTTGGCTTTGGATGAGACTATGATTTCATCGGTTTCAATAAATGGTTCGATAATCAAGAGCTCAGGAGTGGGATTTGGCATCTCAATCATTCCATGTGTCTACACACAAGTGGAGATAGGGATTTGCACAATATTCTGCTTTATCAATTAAGGCCTTAAGGTTTTAGTAACAGAAAGTTTTTTTTACCTTAGAAAAAGTGTTGGGAGGAATCCTTGGTAGACAATCTTTTAAAGCTTGTACATATACAGCAAGGTCTTCAGAGGAACTGTAGGAAAGNTTAGTAACAGAAAGGTTTTTTTACCTTAGAAAAAGTGTTGGGAGGAATCCTTGGTAGACAATCTTTTAAAGCTTGTACATATACAGCAAGGTCTTCGGAGGAACTGTAGGAAATNGAACTGTAGGAAAGCCCAAAGGTTTAAACACACACAAAAAACTTAGTGATAACTATTGGTAAAGACTTTTGAATATGAGTTACCATAATCTTGCAACACCAGTAGAGCATCCATCTCTAGATGGTTTAACACACAGTGTCTGACACTGAAACTTGGTGATCAACTCATCCCAAATGTTTGGGATGGTCTCTTGCAGTATATCCTTTGTTCTCTTCACATCTTTGCTTATTGTATGAACTCCAAACTTTGAAAGCTGTTGATTACAAGAAATAAATAAAAAAGTAATTTATTAAACTTAACTGAATACTGATCCATTTTTTTAATATTTTGTGAAAAGTGTATCGACTTGTTACCGTACGTGACTAAGAGCCTTAGATGTCATAACCTTGTCCATGCATGTCCTTGAAGCTACTATGCCTGGACCTTTATTTAAGAATGGAAGAGGAAAAAACAATCAGGTGAACATATTTCATGTGGAGAACTAAAGAGAAACCCGAATATTGTATCAAAAGTTGCAACGAACCTGTGTAAGCAACTCCTTCATCCTCGAGTAAGGCCTGCAGCGTACCATCTTCCCCGATTCCTCCATGCACTGCCAGTTAGCATGTGAAAAAAAATTTAAAGAACACAATATATCCTAATATAGTGATTAAGGGTGAATTGCATACAGAATGGAAGCACTCCCTTAACAGAGAAATTTTTTTTCTGGAATAGTATCAACATTACCTTAACAAAAATGTATCACCATCCCAAACTTTTGTTTTTCATTTTGCCATTTGGCTACTAGGAATTTCATTAATTTGTTGATAGCTTATTTCTCATGATATTATGTTTGCTCATTTAATACCAAATAGATAACATTGCAGTCTCTCGGTTATAAGACTGACCTGCAATGAAGACGGCTGCTTGAGCTTCCTTGGCAACCTTGATCCACTCTTTCAATGAGAATTTCATTGGCAGTTCGTCAGTTATATCAAACCCGGAAAACCAAATTTGATTCTTCAAACCATCCATAAGCTCCCCCATCACTTGCTTCTGCAGCAGAGATGTAAATAGAGCCCGATCAGGCTCAATTGCTTCCAAGCACGCTGCAAGAACTTCCTCAGCAGTGTGCCTTAGCACAACTGAGTAGCTGAGAAGAAAGAAAAGCATTGGTGACGTGGAGTGATATAGCTTTAAATCGAGGAAATGTAAAATAGTTTCATGCATGCATAATGTATTGTTCCACTCTATAGAAGCTTTGGATTGTTGGATATCAATGTGGTATTTTAGTTGAGGTCAACATTTGTATCTATAAGTAGACTACTGTAGATCTTTTTCTACTTGGAGTTCGAGAATATACTTACGGTAATAACCAGACTTCTCTATTGTCCAAATCAGATTCGGTATTGTCCGAAAATGCACCCAATGAGTTGCTAAGTGACGGGGAAAGCAAGCAGGGAGTAACTTTTAGCTGTAAAGACCAAGATCATCAGAGTCAGGGAAATGTTGTTGCACCTGCGGTTTAGCTTATAGATTATAGGTTAACGACAATGCCAAGTGGAATTGATGATAATAAGTCAAATGACATAATTCTGCATTATTTTCAACTTACATCAGCAAATCTTTGCAAATTTATCCAAACATTTGTTCCACTCATGACGGAGACTTGCCGCTCTGAAGTGTCTCCTCCAAATAAGACAAACACTTTCTGGACGTCCCCAGAGGTTTCCAGGGTTGTTGAACCTCGTAGTAAATGACTAGACCCATAATTATACTCAGTAAGATGGGGAAACCTTGAGCAAGCACGGTGGACGATTGTTCGCAAAATGTTTGAATGAGAAAACCCAACCTGAATATGAGAATTAATCATTTAAATAGAACCCAGTCAAGTATATCTAACCTGAATGCTCGAATGAACTAGACATGCATGAGAGAAATAGGAATGAATGAACAATATATTGCAGTGTAAAGCACATCTTTAAGACCTTAACATAAGTTACAATATCTTTACTTACCTTGGAAGCCTGCTGGAAGAGAAAACTAGTTTGCTCCATGCCACTTATCTGAAAATGCGGTTGACAAATGCAAACAAGTTTTGCTTATAAGAAGAATGCAGGGTAAATTCTATGGCCAGAAAATAGCAATATGCTAACCAGGTTGATGTCTGTGAATATAATATCACTTGACTTGGATCCTCCAAGCGTTTCATTTGCAGCTGATGATAAATTTGAAGTGGGAGCCAAATACCATCCATCGATGCGAGCAAAATCACGTAGACCTAGCTTTTTAAATAGAAGAGATGCCTCTCCACGAATACATTTGATAACATGGATAGGGAAACGAGGAGGAGTATAATAGGCGACCTATTTATTTATAATAAACATATTGTGAGAAGAAATAAA
>OVAW01000384.1:0-15812 GCA_900406365.1 Heliophila coronopifolia | reverse complement strand
TTACAAGTTAAGACATAAGAAATGTAAACAATTACCTCTCCAGCACCATTGTTTTCTTGAATGTTGTATCTGAATTGGGTTAAGTTATTAGCTAAACTAGCAATATCATAATCCCTGTCGTGAACTTCATCATCGTCACTGTCCCTCCTATCGTTTAATGCAGTTGGGCGGCTGCATGCAAAACAAGTTAAAATAAGAGACAGAATTCAAGAATTTCATGATTAGATATTGTGCCCAATGCAACACTGATCATGACGTAAATAAGTGTGACTAGAAGTCGTAAAGGTTTGAGAAGAGGTGTACCCGCAAACCCAGCGATAAACATTCTCAACTGCGTTTCGATCATGCAGTACGTTTGCTTCCCATTCGCTCCAGTCGTTATTTTCCTATCAAAGAAAAACAGTACATGGGATATTTCATTATGGACAAATCTTGATTGGTTTCTGCAGAAAGAATCCAAACAATTTACACTGGTCGACTCTCACAAGTACAGTAAACAGAGTGGTACAAAAGATGCAAGCAAGTCAATGTTCACAAACTCAAATCGTTATATATATAAAGATGGCATAAAACAACAAATCTGCAATAATTGTTAATATGAAATATTATTGTTACTGAAAAACGAACCTCGAGTAATGTCTTGATCTGGTTACTATTAGTTGACAGCTGAACAATCTTATTTGAAATTCTTGTGATATGACCAACGTTTCCCACCCTTGGAGCCTGCTTTCCAGCAGCTGGTACTGTTGGCTGCATAAAAGCAGAAACAGTTATATTTATAACCAAGTGCAATTTATCCTTTAGAAAGTCGATACAACGGGTCAATTTTGTATCTGAAAATTAAGGTATAACGATAACTATAATTGCTTTGCAAACCACACAATCTGATGCTCCACATTTTGCCACACAGAACTAAAGATAGAATTTGTTCCAGATCTTGCCTCATAAAACTGGTGAAATGTTCTGTATATTCTCGCTTGGAAAACTTTGTTCGCAATATTTCAGACCGTTTACTGGGCAGTAAGCACACCAATATGCATGTGCACCACAATACATACCTGATTATCACCAGAAAGAATCGGTTGCTTTTCTATTTTAATTATTTTTCCAATCAAATCACACTCTTGGAGAAGATGGTCAACAATCTCATCGTTTTTGCTTTCCAGACATGATACTATTATACTCTCCACGTNTTTGCTTTCCAGACATGATACTATTATACTCTCCACGTGATGGTGCAGTGCATTATTATATGGGTACCTGCATAGTTGGATTGAACAGATGAAAATTAGTTTTGGCCAAGCAAAGCATAAAGATGTGTAAAGTAAAGATTTTTCATCGATTTGGATAGAAGTATATACTCAAAGAACAGATCGAGAACTCTTCTAATAGCCCCTGAACTGGCTAGTTCTTTCCCCGTAGCTTCACTTCGAGTTTTCAACAATATAGCAATGAACTCCACAATCTAAGAAAAGCCATCAGCAAAAAACAAATTCAGCATAATATAATAAACCAAAATACACACGCAGAAGTACATGTGTCTAAGATCAAATTGTCTTTCAACCGACAATAACTAAAATTTCACAATGAAACCTGACCTTCAGACGATGACTGCCAAGAGGAGGCCTCAGCTGCCCATAGGTTGTAGGTAACATCTTTTCATCAGAGGTCACGTTTAAAAGTGAAACAAAGTCACCTGCACCGGAGATAAGAACCTTAAAATTCAAATAAATGGTCCAAGAACATAACAGTTAAGGAGTCAACTATAACATATAAGCTCAACAATAGTGAGAGCTCAAATCTACCCGGCTAGAAAGACTATAGCAGATACCCAGAACCTACTACTAAGTATGAAACGAGAGATTTCAGCAACAGAATAATATAACTGGAAGACTTTCATTGTGATGCCAACATTAATAGTCATTGTAACCATGACGAGTATGAGAAGTTAGCCGATGTTAGGGTCAACCAAAAAGAAGGGAATGAGATCCAGGACGGGTCCTGAGTAAAGCTAGAAGAATATTTTATATTAGATTAGATTTATATTAGATTTACGACCCATATTTTTTTATATTAGATCAAAAATATGAGTCGTAAATCTAATATAAAATATGGGTCTGCTTCAAGTTTTTTTTTTTAAATATTTTATATTAGATTTACGACCCATATTTTTGAAAAAAAAAAACAAAAAATTTTTGGTAAGTGGCTCCCAAATATTAGATTTGTCTGAGGCCCCATAATTTTAGGAAAACTCAGGGACGGGCCAGATCAGATCCTAAAACTCAGTAAAATAACTAATACAGATGCTACAACGGAAAATATTCAACTGGAAGAAGCAGCAAATGTGAACACTTGTGCAGAACATAATGTCTAATTTGTGTTACACTAACCAAGTCTAGGCAGCATGGTGGCAATAGTCTCCGGATTCACAGAAATTGGAGACTCGAAGATTTGTTGGCCCCTCAATGAATACATAAAGGAAGAAGAAACTAAAGATCTTCTTGGGCTCAACAACGAAATGCAAACCGAAAGAGTGTGGACAAGGCTAGATTTGGACTGGGGATCTTCGAAAGCATGACCAAATATCCTTGCAACAAAACTGTAAACACAAAGATATCTTAAATACTAAATATGTTTCAGTAAATTCATGAGGAAAAAACATCCTACAAACCTTGAACTAGAGAGTTTGGTAGCCAAAGGCGATGGTGTATTTTGAGCGATCGTGCAAAGTGTTTCAGCAGCATTTGCATGAACTTCGTGAGAACTCTGATCCAAACAGAAAACAAAGGCAAAACTGTCAGAATAATCACATCAGAATTGACCAAAATTAGAAAATGTAAGTCTTGTTGTTTGACCAAAGCAACAACCACACGTGACAACATAGAAGCTAANAAGCAACAACCACACGTGACGACATAGAAGCTAAAACAGATATATGCAAGTGCAGCTGACCAAAGCAACAACCACTCTGGTTTTAGAGAATCAGAAGTAAGCAATCAACCACCGCAACAAGAAGCTAAAACGGATATATGCAAGTGCAGATGAGTCTCTCCAACTATTCTATATTGTCTTACAAAGCTAAAACAGCACAACTTTCAGTAGTTCCGGTTGTACTGTAATAGCAGCCACATGAAGAACCAACAGATCCCAAATTGTATTATAATAGATATTATAAGAAGCTCACATAGCCCACATTTCATATACTTCAATCATTTGCGGTGAAACAAAATGGATACATAGAGACTTTATAAGATTATACTTACTGATGGGCTAAGCTTATCCACAATCATTTCAAGCAGATTGCTATCAGCTAACCATTGCATCACGTCTAGGTGGTTGGGATACACATGATCATCCGCACCAACCAAGCGAATCAGAACCTACATAACTCACATGAGTATTAGCTTGAAAGTGATAACCAGAATCAAAATACAAGGATAAGAGGAGAGAGCGATGGTTTACCTCCATAATGGAAGTAATCCCTATCAAATCAACCAGTTGCTGGAAAACATTCTGATGGTCCTGTAGAAGGTATTTTAAAATTAATTTGCTACTTTTATATCAACTCATTCAGTTGTACACCAGATAATTCATATAGTAACAAGTTTCAAAAGTAAGAAGCATATCAATCATATGTTGAGCTATTCAAGGATTTTCTACCTAGGCCACAACGTGATTTTACACAAAAGTAAATAATCATTTCATGATAGGTTGAAAAAAAAATATACGAATTGTTAAGCACAGGAGCTTTCGAGTTAAAGCTTTCAGCCACAGAATCTTATTTTCATTCAGAAATTAGCGAGATTTTAGTGCTATTCGCAAGAATTTTACATAGCATCAAAACAGAACTCACTTTTACATAGTTCATCAGCGCCACCGTCTTCCTCAGCATGAGGCATATGACAACCTATACCCGAAAGAGACAAGGTGCATCGTTGTAATTAACAAACATGTTGGGCTCACAAAATCAAGAAGGCGATTAAGAATTAAAATTCTAAAGTAAACTATTGAATGTGTACAGTCAATAACATAACCTTGCTGAAATACCCAGCTAGCATTACGCTGTGGGAACGGTTTGGTTCCAAAAAGGAGAAAAGCAGGTCCATTAGCTGCAACAGGAAGTATAAAAAATTCAAAATTCGAAATAAATATTAAATCAAAAAAGATTCTGCCTTTATCGTAATTAAGGAAGAAGAAAATTAGTACAATACCTCCTCTTCCTCCACTAAAGTCTTAAGAATAACATCAATTTCACAGGTCAAAACTTCAGAGGAGATGAAAGGAAACCTAATAGAAAAAAGGTTAATCAATCTTCGGTTAATATGGTTGCAAAAGTATTCAAAATCAGGTAGAGAATTCATCTGGATAAAAGTTCATCAGAAAAAACATGAAAAGCTATCTCTAACAAACCAGAACACACATACTTGAAAGCACGCTTGCTATCAGCATCTTCTGGAGGTTCTTCAACAATAAAACGTAACAACTGTTCCACTTGGGCCCTTTCTCTAAGACTGCAAATGAGCATATAAAACAAAATCATTACAGGCTTAGCATCACAACCTTCGCTACTACTATCAGAAACTAAACTTTCATTGTATACCAGGGTGGTCCTACAAAGAAAACTTTAGTATACAGTGATTCTATCTATTTTTGTGCAGCTTGCCTATCCTCTTCAATCGTTTTAGGAATGGTTAATATGCAAACAAAACTACAACAAGGTTAAAAGGAGGATACAAATTAATGAGGCGGCTGTTCAAAGCTCTGCACTCTTGGATAATGTCTTCCTCATCCAAGAGCTCTTCCAATGTGAAGTCTTCCTTATCTAAGATGGATTCAACCTGTCAAAAAATCACAAGTAAAAGACAATGAAAAATCAAAGAAGAAATGCATAAATTCACCACAACAACAGTGTTCCCCTCTTCTATAAAACATCGAAAGCCCGAATCAGAAATCATCAGAACTACGAAATTATTAGAAAGGCAAAAAAAATCATAGAAACACATCAAATTTCAAATTCAAAGCAGCAAAATGTCCTCTGAAATCCAATTAACCTCAGACATATATCATTCACAAATCACGCCGTTGAACATCAAATTTTCAAAAACCAAACGAAATCTCAAAACTTTTTTCAGCATCTTCAATCAACCGTATGAACAAAAACAGAGAACCAATCGATTGACGAATTCAAATTCATGAATTAGAAAAAAAAAAAAACTTAATACTAACCGGAGAAGCAGCAGAGAGAGCAGTCAACTTCCAGAACATGATGAAAGGAAAACAAGCAGAGAGAGAGAGAGAGAGGATTGATGAAGAAAGATACGAAGAAGAGCGCAAATTAGATCTCTTCTCAGACTCTATAAACTAAATCTCTTGAGGCACTCTCGCCAAGAAAACCCTAATTTGGAAGCTGGGTGAAGAAGAAAGAGGCACAAAAATGAGAAAATCACATAATAATTTTTTTAGAAAAGCATCCAAAAAAATAAAAACTAATAATCTCGGGGGAGACGTAATGCTACCAAAAAATTAAATAATTAAAAATATATATTATTATTATTGTTGTGTTGTGTCTCATCTTATGATGTGTTGTGTGATGGTTGTTGTTGTGACAATACCAATTGCACGGTTGTGTTGTACTAAGTTAAATTTATGTGGATTTGCGGTAAAACTTGTTTATGGTCGTGATTAGAGGTGTCAAACGAGCAAACAGGTCGTCTGTCTATGGTTTTTGAAGAGATTTGCGAGCTAGTCCGCATGAAAATTTTGAAGTCTATATAAGTTTGCGGATCAAAATATTGAAGATCATGACCGCACCGTCCGAAAAAGTGGTCACCGTTGGCCGGTCAGCATACTATTTTGCGGGTTTGTCTGTTGGTTTCTTGTGAGCTTTTTTGCGGGTTAGCCGCGGACCGACCCAAAATTTTGGATTTAGAAAAAAAAACAAATTGGGCGGGCGGGCAAGCTCTATGATCGGGTTATATGTGCGGTGTATATGAAAATGTTATACATGCAGACTATATGGGCTAACCCGAGGGCGCCTCACTCATTTAGCATGGGACTAGGCTGACTATAAAAATTTTAACCAGCGGTTAATTAAAGTCTAATTTTTTGGAACCGTAACCACACTGCGGTAGTGCAGACAGGACATATCCCATGGACCGACCTCCCATTTGACACTTATAGTCGTGATCATACTATAAGGTGAAGAAGTGACTCGGACTTGTTTTATTTTTAAATGAAAAAAAATTATGGAAAATCGACTAACGGAAGGAATTTGGCTAATGGATTATTGCGGCTAAAGAGCAAAGTGTAAGGATAATTTTTTTGTATCTACTATATATTAAAAAACATTAAAATCTATTTTTTCTAACTATTTATATTAAATATCATTAGAAAATTAAAATTGCTATAAAGATAATTTAGTAAAAAAATTCATAACATTATTTTTTTAATTAAAAAAATTCAAAATTATGTATCATGGATGAAATAATTAGTAATTTAAATAGATATTTAAAATAAACACACGAAAAAAAAACATCTCCTATATATTCAAATAGAAGATTTTATAAAAACTAACTCTTGTGTTTTTAAAACATTTATTTTAAATGTCATTAGAAATTTTTTTTTATCAACAAAAATATTTATTTATATCGATTCGGAAATCCAAACCGTTCATTAGAGAATTAGAACTAATAGAAAGATAATTTAGTTGAAAATTTTATAAAAATAATTTGTTTATAAAAGTATCAAAATTTGGAAGTCATGGATAAAATAATTATTACTATTAATAATTACTAATGTAAATAAATATTTAAAATAAACACATAAGCAAATCATCATTTATATTAAAACAAAAGATTTTTAAAAAAAACTAACATTTTTTTAAACATTTACTTTAAATGCCATTATAAAATTTAAACTTCTAAAAGAATAATTTAGTAAAAATATTCATAACACTAATTTGTTTAAAAAAAAATTAAAAATTATGTTTCTTTTGTATTTTGTACTATTCAGTCTACAGAAAACTATTTTAATTGTTTTTATAACGTTGAAAAGATTATCGTTGCTATTTTTGAATTGTTTTAAAGTTTATATAATTCAAAGTTTTTTCTCCTCTATAAATTAGATAAATAAGTAAAAATCGATAGCTTGATTAGAAAAATGTATATGAAGAAGTTTTGAAATCACATGACATGATTGATTGTCCTTTATAAAGAAACACTCGCCAATAATAAAGAAATTTATTTTGCTTCAAGTTTGGTTCACTAAATGTACGGATCTTGATTCCAAATTTTATGGTCAAGCATAAATATATTTTTCTCAAAATATTTTATAATATTTTTTCTCTGTTTAATCGGTAAATTTTATTTTAATATTTTGATAACCAAATAAAAATAATTTTGAATTTCGTTTTGACCGGTTTGAAACTTTGTGTTCCATAAAAAAATCATAGTGTAATATTAGAGAAATTTTTGTATTATTGTCAGGAGCTCCTGATATTGTTGAGCCGGCTTTGCCATAATCGAAGAAGTTTCATCTAATTTGCAGTCAAATCACTAATTTACATGCGTCTCAACTATAATAGGATCGAGGGCAAAAAAAACGCTAATATAAATTTTTTTGGGTTTTGGGCTGTGGCGGAATCAGAAATATATTTAGTTTAGTACACAAATGTATATAATATTAAAATCATCAAAAAATTAGATATCCATACTAAAAATTAACATAGAAACAAAACAAAGAAATCAACAACTTTTATTATATAAAAGATGTGAGAATAGAAAAAAATAAAATTGAAATTTTTGGAATAGAATTTTTTTCCAAAAATAATTCAGAAAAGAAGAAAAATAGAAGTTTACTTGAATTTGGTCAAATTATAAATTTGAGCATGAGACAATTTTACTTGTTAACTAAATTTAATACACATTTTGTATTAACTAATTCTTAAAAGATGGTGGGCTCATGTCATACCCCTTACAAAGTAGATCCGCCTATGGCTTCGGGGCACTCGTCTGCATAGGTTCACGGATATAAATGGTCTATAACATAAAAACCACAAACTAAAGGTGCGTCTTTCTCTTTGAATAAAAATGAACATAGATTTAAAACCAAAAAAAAAAATGTACATATATGGTTGAAATAGAGATCCGGTTTTAAGACATACCAAAGAAATTTGACTCCATCCCTAAGTTTCAATTTAAAATTTTGACCTTATTTTTTTATTCCGGTCCCAATTTTTTAAATAACAATTTTTTATATAGGATTTTTTAGCCTCGGAACCTTAAAATATCAGACGGACTCGGTTAAAATAATTTCCTCAAAGATCAATTACAACTTGGAATGAATGCTAGGGAGCTTTTTTGAACCAATCTAAGAACACTGACAGTGAATCTACAACTTGGCAATAACTTTTTTGCAAGAATTTAGAACTAATTGACACTAACCTAAAAACTTGGTTCCGATATATTAAAATTCATCACAAAATATTAATAAATTTGAGATATCATTTTCGAAATTTAGTTTTTAGTGAATATTTTCTCGAGAATATTAAAGTGAACATATATTGTATTGCATATGTTCACTTTTACGTAAATACTTAATTGTATACATGGGCAGATTTTATATATAAGATATGGGAGTAAGTGCCACCCGTGGGAATTTTACATCTAAGTTTTTTATTAAGCAATTAATTATGTGATCTAATATCAAAATTAATTATCTCCACAATATTTTTTATATAAAAAATAAAAAATTCCTTTACTTTAATGTTTTCATAATTAGAGAAAAAAAATTTTAACGGAAATAAAATTTCCTTTTGATGAGTAATAAATAGATAGTTTTCTTTTATAATGTTATATTTTAATGTTTTATTTAGTATTTTTTGTTTTAATTTTTTTAAGTGAAAAATGGCTCAAATGAATAATAAAAAAAAATTCCCTGATTGTATATGCTTATTTATTTTTCTATTTAATTCTATTTTCTTAGACTAAAAAAAATAAAATATATTACAATCGTTGAGAAAAATATTTTACATTTTCTCAGTTTAATATTATAACTATATAATTATAATCAAATTTTCTTCTAACCACACCAATATACAAAAACACAAAATCCAATCCCTTAGCAAAATTACAACTAATTAGTAATTACACCTAATCAACCAAAAATGATTTAAATAGTAAGTACTCTCTAATGAGAGATCACAGAAAAGACCAATTTACAAACAAGAAAGCAAGACAATGAATACTATTGTTGTTGTTGTCTTCAGAGTCAGCAAACACTTTCCACGAAATCGCTTGATCATACGAAACATGTCTCCCCATTGTCGACACACATATTCCAGATGGTAAACACGCAAATCCCTGACACATAATAAAACCCTCAACAATTTTCAGACGATACATGTTTTTTTATTACCAAACAAAACTTCCAGGGCCGGCTTAGGAGAACGGGCGAGAGGTGCGACCACTCAGGGTCCACCGCAAAAAATAAAACTATTTACAAATAGGGACCCAAAAAATATAGTATCAAGGGCCATAAAAAATTGTAATCTAATAGTAGAGAGATTTTTTATTTTCGCCCTGGACTCCAAATATGGTTGAGACGAGCCTGAAAAAACTTATGTATGGTTTTCATGTTTTTACCTGTTGCATTAGCTTGGCGAAATCCGGACATAAGGCTTTACGACCTGACTCGTCAAAGATCTTTTCCAATGTAATGTCTTGTAATGCAATGAGTGTTGTTTCCAGCATGTCTAGACCGGCTTGGTTCGCAAACATGAACACTGGCTGTGGCTGCAATATCATAGTATCCAAGGTTACAAAATGGACAATTTAAACAAAACCAAAACATAACTACCTAAACCGTAACTCAACAGAAATTAGTTTCTATAGCCATTTTGGTTTTAAAATGCTGAAACTACACCAAATAAAATATACTGAAATGCATTATAGTTTTTTTTTTTTTGGTTTAATTTCTATATATTTGGGACTTACTTAAACCAAACTGAATCCGAACCAAAATGCTTATACCGAAACTAAACTGAAATGTGTTTATAGTCAAATTGGTTTTAGAAACTAATTTCGGTTAGGCGGTACGGTCTACGCTTAGCCATTGAGCGGTTAGGCGGTACGGTCTACGCGTAGCCATTGAGCGGTCAAGTCCGCCCATGTTACAGCCTTAACCAGAAATGAAAACAAACCTTAAAAGAAAACTCAATTAGAATCACAAACCTTCAAAGAGCAACATAATATAGCATCTTGATGATCCCATATTTGTCTTAATACCGAATTGCCTCCAAGCGAGTCTGTCCTCAGCAAATCAGAGCCAAAGTGTTGACTGCATAAGCATTGACAAAGCCCGAGTAAGCGAGAGAGACATGCGAATCTTCTAAAGTCACTAAGACGATAAGGTAAGAGAAAGAAGAAACTCACTTGTAACTTTGGCAGATCCACAATGCAAGAGATACAGCTTCAGAGGATCCTGAAGATAACTTACCACTCAGGCTTGGGTTTAAACCAGACGGTGTTACCGCCATTGCAACCCGTTGTACTGAGGAAATCACGCTCCGTACGTATTGACAAGCCATATTGGCAACATTCTCTTGCAAGTTAATCTCAAAGGGAAACTGGAAAGCAATCGTGAGTATACACCGTGAGCTCGGGTTAGAAGACGAGTTTCCAGAAGCATTGATCCCTTGTGCCAGACCCACGTCAAGGCTGGTAGTTAAGTCAAGTGTCCCGTGGTTGATAGTCAACATATCTTGATCATCGCCCTATATCGGAGAAAAAAATGTCTTTAAGATATGAAACATTATCAACCAACCAGTCTTGGAAGCGCAAAGAATAATACCGGTTTAGAGTCTATCGGTATGATGCGGAAACCAGAAGGAGCAAGTGGAGCATCATCCGGAAACATTTCATTGATCGGAGCAAATATAAGTTGGGAACAAGCTCCAATAGCATTCTCATCGATCCCGGTACAAATCTGCAGAAGATGTACATCCCGAGAGACAAATGCATCTTCTTGGACAAGAGAATGACCTTCTAATCTAACAACTTCGAGCATCTAAAGCACAAAACCGAATAACTTTAAGAACGACACCATATCGATATCGATATTCTCTCGTTATAAATTAGAGCGCTTACTTCTTCATTTTCAATAGTATGTCCTAACGGCATTATGATTTGGTTACCGGTGAACTTCGTAGGCCTCAATCCCGGATAGGCAAAGCCACCCGCTTTAAGTGTAGCAGCAGAATATGCATCAACATTGTAATCAGCCCACTCAGACCGATGCTCTCTAAGAAACCGAATCAGCACTGCGGGAAGAACATTCTACACACACCAAAAAGAGAGAATCAGTGATCAAAAAACCATTTTAAAGCTGCGGTGATTTCGGAAAAACAGAATAAGAACTTACTTGAAGCAGCATTGAAGCTTTTGCACAAAGAACACCTCCAAGAAAAGAGAGAGGATCAGAAATATTATTTAAGTGATTTGTCGAGTTAATGGCAACGATTATATCTTCTACTCCGTTACAATGCATTATCGACCACCCGTCGTCATTAAACCCGTTAACCGCATCATTAAAGCCCCTGAAAAGATTAGAAAAAGAAAAACTGAAAACATTCAAATCAAAAGAGTAAGAAAATATGTATATCTTAACTTAAAAATGCTGGTAAACCCGACCTGCTTAATCTTTGACTAAATGTTCTTAAAACCGCGGGCTGTCTTCCTAATCCGTAAACTACTTCCCCATTTGTCTCATTTGCTATTTGTCTGAGATACCGCAACGCCTATACCCCGAAACCAAATCCAAAAATCATTTCTACAAAACTACTCTTCGTGGACATTGAATTATATTCTTTCTACTCACAACAATCGTCATTTTCTGTGCAACTACTTTCGATGATTCATAAAGCGGTCGCAGAACGTCCGGGACACTCCAACCCTGCAAGGATATGTTGAGAAAAAAGCCCATAAGGACAATGAATTTAGCGATATATCTTTCATACCTCGAGATTGATGTGATCAACAATGTGGATTATCGAACCACCACCATCACAGGGCCTTATTAAATAGCCACTAGGAAGCATCTCCGCTCTCACAAATATAGCCGCGGAAGAAGTATTGGGACCAGCTCCAGAACCGGAAAGAGATCTCTCACAAACCTTATAAAAGCACATAGAGAATATCATTTACCAAAGAAAGATTTTTTTCATCAATACTCAAACATTTTGAGATATGTTTACCACAAAGCTGCCGTTCTCAAGGCTTGTAGTGTATCTTAGGGTCCAGAAATCGCGGGCAGGAGCCAGAGTCGTCGGCGCATATGTCTAATAAAATTAGCATTACTTGAGTTTAAATAAGAGATTAATGCAAAAAAAGAAAACGTCGAACTATCAAAAAAACATAAATAAACTTCGATATAAGGAAAATGCAAAATAAACTCCAAGAAGAGCGGTTGAAACAAGAATTCACCTGCATATATACGAGCTCGATTGTTCCACCATTACCAGCAGGGAACATTGTGAAAACTTCAAGGCTCCGACAGTCGCGGAACCAAGACGGTCGATCCTTGAGTATCTCAGCAATCTATAAGTAACCAAAAGTTTACATCCGAAGAAATGAAAAAGATTTGAACTTTAGGACAGAGATAGTAATCCTTTTCACCTTCATAGGTTCTAAACTAACAAGACCACAAGCTCGAGCTGCCACGCCATTGCATCTTTGCGAAATGGCAAAAATGCCAACTGAATCCGGACCAGGCTAAAACACAACAAATTTTCCTTCACATCTCAATATACACGTTATACCATATACATATCCATTAGACAGTATTTATATTACCTTCATCCCAGGCATCTGGACCCAATCTACAGCAGTTCCTATAGCCTTTGAAAGGAACTCTGCCAAGGTCTCCTCTGCAATCGCGAGCAATCTAAGTAACAAATACAAACACGAGTTAACTAAACCGCGCACAAGCAAGGTCCAAACAAAGTAGTATTCACCAAGGGGTGGGCACATTTCTTATCCCCGTCTGAAATTCCCCTCCCATGTATTCCGTTTGGGACAAGTTTCCAACTCTAGTAAGGAAATGGAAAGAGAATATCCGAAGTCTCTTTTGAGATGCATATATAACTATTGATTTATATTATATATGTAATTATATGCATACGTTATACAATCATATTTTTTTACATCTATACAATCCAACATAATAATATCTTAGTTCAATCAATTAACTTTTTGATTATTTTATAAACTTACACATTGTTTATACCGAAGTTTTTTTTAGAATTTGGTAAAGATTCTTTAACAAACAAATAATAATAATCTTTATTTGTTTGGTGTATTAAATATCAATATTTGAGATTGTTGAACAATTATTTTAGTTTATTTTGATGGTTGAAATTTTTTTGATTGATATTAAATAAATCATATTATTATTCTTTTTTGTTAGTTTTGAAAATTTTAATTATCAAATAACAAAATGTCTATTTTCAAGATTTCCTTTTCTCTCCAGCACGGATTTAAATGGGACATTCATTTTAGATCCAAATTCTTGGCCCATTCCCGGGCCGGCCATGAGTAGAGCGAACCAAAACATTAGCCTCAGAGTCCGTAATTTTTTAAATTATTTTACATTAAATTAGGCCCCATTATTTTATATAAAAAAAAATATTCAAAGTGGCCCATAAATTTTAGATTAGGCTGCGGCCCAAATGATTTTGGGGAGTATCAGGACCGGCCCTGCCCGTTCCACAAAAATCCCGTCCCGTAGTCTCATTTACCTACCCCTAGTAGTATTCACCCGTCTTTACTTACCCTGCAGGATTATTTGCGTCTCTAAGAGAATGCTGAGGTGCTGCGTCTCCTGAATCACAACTAGCATCAGTCACCTACAATTCACAACACCGAAAAATAACCCTAAAAAATAAAAACAATAGAACCTTGAAAATATCAAAAGGATCAAAATTTGTTCATTTTTTTATTTTTACATACCACTGTGGTCAGCTGCTGCTTTATGTACCCATTTTCGCAGACAAGCTGAGAAACCTGTTTTTGAAGCCTATCATTTTCTTCCAGTAAGAGCTTATTCATAGCTGAAAGCTTCTGGTTTACGCTTTGTAGTCTTGAAGCCTCTTTCCTCTGTTTATCTCTACACCTAAACATCAATAAAATGCCAAAAGACAGATTCTTTTTAAGGAGAATCGAAACTTTATCCACTAACAAACTTATCATACCCACAAAAACTTTCCATGTTATGAAATCAACACAACTATATACGCAACAAGAGTCTAGGCCGGTCCTGAATAGAGCTAGAGGAAATATTTAAAAATATTTGTATTCGATCTAAGCTCCATTTATTTAAAAAAAGTGATCCCCATATATTGGCTTTGTCTTGGCCCCAAAATTTTAGGATATTTCAGGACCGGGACTGACCAATCGACCTTGAGTATATCCGGATGAATATCCGGATGAAATATTGGTTTCGTCTCCAAATTTTTTGTTAAAATATTTTTTATTGGATTTAAACCGTATTTTTAAAAACTAGTAATAATTTGAAAGTTGCCCCAAATTTTGGTTTTGCGACCCCAAAATTTTCAGGAATTTTAAGGCCGGGTCGGGGGGACAGTCCTCAAACTCCCAAAAATCGTTGGTATCACAGACAAATCGAATTTTCTTTTTTTTAATAAAAAAATGGAATCTAAAATCTAATGCAAAATATTTTTAAAAAAATTAATAGTTTTTTTTAGGCCAATGTTTCGGTTTGCTTTACTCAGTGCCGGCCCTGGACGGGATATGCAAAGGAATCACCACAAAGATCCAACATTTGATAAGAACACTAAACACCCAATAATCTAAAACCTAAACCCAACAAAACTTTCAAATATTTTTTAGATTTTTTTACTACCTTCGATTTTGAAACCAGACTTTGATTTGTTTGGGTTCAATATGAGCCAAAATGGGACATTCTTGGATCAGCTGTTGACGGCGAAGAGAAGTCGGTTTAGGACACTCTGAGTAAACACGCTCAAGCGCTTCAACTTGTTCCGTCGTGTACCTTACGTACTTCCCACTACTATCCAAATGCCGAATTAAATTCTCATTATTTTCTTGGTAACTCGCTACCGCCATCGCCATTTTATTACAGTTCTTTTGGTTTCAAGTCTAAAAAGAAACAAAAACAAAAACAAAAAAGTGTTTTTCAGACTTAAGTAAAAAAAAAACAGAACAAGTTAGAGAAAAGAGATCAAACTAATTTTGAAGTGAAACAGAAACATTAAGAAGTTGACAATGGATGAAAGCAAACGAAAAAAAAAAAAATTATTCAATAATTTACAAATTCGAAGCAGAGTCGAAATAACAGAAAGAGATCTTTAAATTAGTTAATGAACGAAAACAAATGTTCTCAGAGAAATTAAGGAGAGAGAGAGAGAGTAAGTGATCTGTGTTCTTTAGTCTGAACATCGAAATAGTGAAAGAGAAAGAGACAGGGAAGGAAAGGAAAGAGATTTTGCACGCAATCCGACAAACTGTACATAGAACTTTTTTTTTTTAACTTTTTAAAACAATTAAAATTAAAGGGGTAAATAANACATAGAACTTTTTTTTTTTAACTTTTTAAAACAATTAAAATTAAAGGGGTAAATAAATAAAAATACAAATTTGTAGGAGTATAAAATAAACTTCTAACTAAAAAAAACTTAAAAATTTGTAAAATTGAAATTTTGTTGTAATTGTTTCATTATTATACGTATAAATTTACGGGGAATAATCCGATAGACCCTTATGTAAACTTTTTTAACC
>OVAW01000383.1:0-15862 GCA_900406365.1 Heliophila coronopifolia | reverse complement strand
AAATAACCAGACATTACATAAACAACATTCCCACGTTCAGGTTTTTGTTGAACCCAAATCCCAACCATGGGCTTTATTACCTCAACAAGAAACCTACAAAGCTTCTTGTAAGAAGAGATTCCTGTCCGCCATTGGATTACTTCAAGCAAAGAAAGAACTTTTGCTACTTCACATTGTATAAGCCATGTCTTCTCTGAATCCATAAGACCACATAGGCTTTTACAACATAAGATTAGATTGCAGACATCGCTTGGAGAAAGAAATCGAGAGATAACACCAAACACATCTTCTGGAAGCAACAAAAGCGAGTAAACACCAACGGAAGAATCTCCAATCTCCATGAAAATTTGGCAGTAAGCTCCAAAGGTTTTTCACAATTCAAACTTTGTGATTATAGTTTGTAGAAAAGAAAGAAGTTTTTTTTTTATGTTTTCTGTTTGTTGGAAAAAGTAATATTATTGGTCACGGTTAAATGGGTCTAAAATTATTGAATCGTGGTTTGCATATTCTCTTTATGAGAAATTTAAAATAACTACTACCAATTAATTAATCTAGTATGAATTTGTCATATACCAAATGAATTGAAACTTGTTAAGTTATATAATATTTCAAGTGTATATTGAAAAATAATAAGAAAATTATTTAACAAATGATATATTCAAAATTTTGAGTAACTACTATTCAATTAATTAATCTAGCGTGAATTTTTCATATACCAAATAAATTGAAACTTGTTAAATTATATAATATTTCAAGTGGGTATTCAAAAATAACAAGAAAATTATTAAGCAAATGATATATTCATAGTTTTGAATAACAACTACTCAATTAATTAATTTAGCGTGAATATTTCAGATACCAAATGAATTGCAAAATATTAAAGTGTATAATATTTCAGTGAATATTTGAAACATAATAAGAAAATCATTAAACATTTGATATATTCAAAATTTTGAATAACTACTAGTCAATAAACTAATCTAGCGTGATTTTTTCATAAACCAAATGAATTGAAACGTATTAATATATAATATTTTCAGCAGGTATTGAATATATAATAATACAATTATCAAACATTTGATATATTCAAAATTTTAAATAACTTAATCTTTTATTTATTTGTCAACACGGACCGATCCGATAGACTAAATCTAGTTAAAGGAAAACTTCATGGTAAAGGCGGGGAGTGGAGCTCATGATACCAAAATCACTAGACTTAAAAACACTCTACAAATAACTTAATTTAGATCATATAATAATTCATTAAATCACTAAATTAAATAAAGATGTTTTGGAATAGAACATTGATAATCACCTACGACGTATCTTACAATAACTATCAGATACCAAATAGATAACGAAAACGACCTATGATTACCATTAATCAATGCATAAAATTATTATTTTTTCTAATTACCATTAATACACACAAAATTTCATAATTCTTGTTTTTAACAATAATCATATTTAATTTCAAAAATAATTTAATAAGATTAAATCATATTTAAATGTTTTTAATAATTTAATTAAAAAAAATATTTCACAAATTTAGTTTTTGTTTTTAATACATTATTTATATTTAGCAAATAATATGACAATACATTCAAATAAGAAAGTTGACTAATCCGTTTTTAATTATGTATGGTCAACGAACGTAAACTTAGACATTTGATTTGCAAAATCTTTTTTAGCTTTAAAAGTGCATTTTTTGCAACTCCAGACTTTTTTTCCCTTTTTCCCTACGTTGATGTGTTTCCTTTTTACATATTAAGTGGTGGCAAAGGAAATAGACGAACCTCAAACTTTTCTTCAATATCCCTTCAAGATTAAACCTTTGCAATGTGAAAACATTTGTAGTTTCTTTCCAAACAAATGCAAGAAGATCATCAGAAAACAAAAAAAGAGAACCGGTGTATCCGAATCCCAAAGAATCTGAAATTCTTTCTCCTGTATAAGAATGCTCAAAGTCGCTTCCCTTTGCTTCAAGATGAAAATTTTCTAGAGAAGGCGTGCCGATAATTACTTTAAACATTATGGATCCATTGGGATGTTTCATACGATAAGGCCCTTCGAGTATTTTCGTCGCAATAAGAAGTTTCTTATCACTAGATTCATCTTAAGAAAGCATCAATAAGATTCTTAAGTGGCCAGCCAAAGGTTTGTTTCCATAAACCGGTATAGTCTTAGTTATCAACAAGATACTTAACCGGTAGTTTATAAAGGGATAACTGGTTTACATATCCATTATTTGCCATCATTGGTAAGTAGACACCTGATTGTAGAAACCTAAGAGACTAAAACCAAATTTATCACTAGATTTTAGAAAAATTTGGCGATTCACATGTCGAATCTCACGACTCGAAGGCGTATTTTCTAAAGAGCTAGACTTCCCTAAAATTTATAGATGATGCCATTCCTCAATAACTCGCTAAAGCTCTTCTTTGGTGTGACCATTTTTTCTTGAATATCTTCTACATCATCCATGAAATCAATGCCATATTCTTCCACCTCTTGCTTCAAATTGCAACCAAACTTATCCATTTTAAGAAGCATAGTTCTGCGTTCCAACATTATTGCTTCATCATCATTAGAAGTTGAAAATAACTTATGAACCAGTACTTCAAGTACATTTATACCTACATTACTTGCTAATGTCTCAAATTAATTTCTTCTTTCACTTAAATGAAGCTTCCAAAATGGAAAACCTTCCTTTCTAGAAGCTTCTCTCTCAAATCTCAAATAGGCTCAACCTTGAGTGAAAGAAAATTGCAATTCTTCACAGATTATCTCAAAATCGATCATAAATTTATACTTGAGACCTACTACATGAATTTTACTGTTTTAATTTTATTTGAACTTTTAATAATGAGATTTTTTAAGTATATTGTCAAAATTATAGAATAACTTTTTAATTCTACGCGGAGAAGTAGAAGCAACATAGTTGGTAATTTAATATATCTGAAATATTGAGTATTACACTATATCATTAAACTTGTTCATTTTATTGAAAATTATTAAAACATTAAAAAAAAGCCCCAATGATACATTTTTTTAGCAAACAATTGAGCCAAAAGTCAACTAAAATGTTTATAATTTCTCTCACGTCGTTGACACTATGTTACTCTACATGATCTCCATAATCTCGTTTTCATGTTTTTGGGTTTTCAAAAAGTTTGTTTTTATTTTCTAAAGTTGTATTTCTCAATTCAAAGTCTGAATCTTGTAAAAACCCTTTGGTGTTTTTTTTGTAATACATGGAGATCGGAGATTCTTCTTTTGGTGTTTACTCGCTTTTGTCGCTTCCACAAGATGTTTGCTGTTATTTCTCGTTTTCTTTCTCCAATAGATGTTTGCAATCTAATCTTATGCTGTAAAAATCTTTGTGTTCTTGTGGATTCAGACAAAACATGGCTTACACAATGTGAAGTTGTAAATGTTCTTCCTTTACTTGAAGTAATCCAATGGCGGATCGGAATCTCTTCTTACAAGAAGCTTTGTTGGTTTCTTGTTGGGGTAATAAAGCCTCTAGTTGGAATTTGGGTTGAACAAAACCCAAAACGTACGTGGGAATGTTGTTTATGTAATGTCGGGTTTCTTGTCTGTTGTTGGGTGTCGGATAATTCTTCAAGATATTGGTTCTTTAAGGATTCAAGAAAGTCAAATTTTGTGGTCACCTGTGTTTGAGATTATTTGTGACTTTGATGGTTCCACTAAGTTTTTACTCCATGGAAGAGACAAAGAAATTTACTGCATGTATCCTGGTTTTGTTCAAATTATTGAGAAGAGTTGCAATTTGCTTTCACTCAAGGTTGAGTCGGTTCGAGAGATTGATATAGAAGCTTCAAGAAATGGAGGATTTCCATTTTGGAAGCTTCCTTTAACTGGTAGAAAAAAGTTATTTAAAATAGTTACAAGCCACGTTGGTGTACCATTGATTGGAAGGCTATTTCCTACTTCGAAAGATGATGAAGCAATGATGTTGGAACGCAGAGCCATGCTTCTTGAAGTGGAAAAGTTTGCTTTCAATTTGAAGGAAAAAATGGAAGAGCAGTTTTCGGAAAGTAACGATAATGACCTATATTTTATGGATGATGTAGAGGTTATTCAAGTAGAAATCACACCGAAGATGAGCCTTAGAAGGTTTTTCGAAAAGGGCATCAAGCAAATTCTAGGGAAGCCAGGTTCCTTAGAGAATACGCCTTCAAGTTCTTCAACACCTTCAAAAACTGAATTTCGACATTTGAATCGCCAAAGTCTTTTTAGCTATGGGGATACATTTGGTATTAATCTCAGCGCTTCCTACACTGAGGTAAGCACTTACAAAAGATGGCCCTTAATGGATGTAGACAACTTCTCTCTTTATAAACTACCGGTTGAGCATCCTGGCAATAACCAAGACTATACCGGTTTATGGAGAGGAACCTTTGGTTGGCCGCTTAAGAAATATATTAAAGGTGAACCAATACAAAATAATTTATTACTAATGCTTTCTTATGATGAATATAGTGATGAGAAACTTCTTATCGCGATGAAAATACTCGATTGCGATGAGAGTAATACCAACGGATCCGTCATATTCGAAGTAAATATCGGTACACCATACCTAGAGCCTTTTCCTTTTGATGTATATGGAAGAGACGTTGAACATTCTTACATAGAAAAAGGCAATGAAGAAGGTAATAGATTCCGATATGCCGTTTCAAAACTAGGTACTCTTTTCGTGTTTTCAGATGATCTTCTTGCATTTGTTTGGCAAGAAAATAAAAAAATTCTGACATTGCAAAGATTGAATCTTGAAGAGATCTTGAAGAATGGTTTAGGGTTTTGTGTGTCACCTTTGCCTCCAAGTAACAACTTTATTTATTCATCTCAGTTAAAAAGAAACACATCAATGTTGGAAATGGAACACTTTGCAACGTCAATGTTGAAGTTTTTTTCTTGTCTTGCTATTGAGAAATAATCTCATATTTGAATGTATTGTGACATTATTTATTGTTTACCTTTTATATCAAATTTGCTCGTAAGGTGTGTTTTTCTAAGTATAAACAATGTATTGCCAAAAATAAAATTGTGAAATTCTTTTGTTCATGTTATATGGAGCTAGATGTGAATAACCGAATACTCTCAAATGGCATCAAGCTCAAAATGCTCTATTAAGAAGATAAAATTAAAAAGAAATGAAAATAAATTTGAAAAATCCAGAAAAAATCAGATTCGAAATTATACTTTGAAAAGGATAGGGGAAGAGGATAATGCTTCCTAGGTTAATTCGTTCTTTCATTAAGGAAATAATACAACCCAATATACATAAACTCTAATATTTAAAACCCAAATTCATAACAATGAAGGTTTGAAATGGTCTTGTAAGTTATTGGATTAGACCACAAGCCCAAAATATTGTCGCAAAGTGTTTGATATCTCGGTTACCGAACGCATATGGCAATGGTACATGTATAATTTTACCTAATGATTTTTAGTTTTTTAGCGTAGTTTATTAACGGATTAGTTTACACATGTTAGGTCAGTTAAAATGTTAGGATATACGATTTAATTTTACACCATATATACTTTTTCCGCATCCCGTGAACAAAAATATCGGATACCCCTCGCCATCTATTTCTTCTTTAAACGCACTGTTGCAATTAATGTTAGTTGGTGGTTTGATTGACTAAACATTTTTTTTGTTAACCAAGACTGATCATGACTTTAATATCTGACTAATCGTATAATAGTTCTCTCGATAGAGGTTTCTAATAAGTCTAAAGAGTGACACAATTTTTGACTGCCCAAATAGATGTAAAATTGTTTTAAGTGGGAATCAAATCCAGATGAGACCAAAGGTAAGCATACACAATAACGAAAACTTGAATTATAGAAATTTCAGAACACAAATTTTTTTCTTATTAAATCATTCACCAAACTCACATAATAGATTTGTCGCACTATGAGACCTGGCCCAACATATTTAACAGCCTAAAGCAAGAAAAAGGAATTAAAAAAAATGTATTGAAGGAGGTTTGAACTCCCAACTTTCGCCATTACACAACTAAACAAGTCATTATATCACATGCAACTTCTTAAATTACAAAAACTTCACTTAGTGTTTTTGGAAATTTAATCAAGCGTAATTAATCTTATTTGATTTAAATCCAAATATAAATTACTATTCATTTTTACAAGTTTTAAAGACATGTTATGAATGGCGGATGCAAGGATTAAAGAAAAACACATGCCTCCTAGATTTATAGATTTTTTTTTAATCATAGATGAGTCGACCTTTGAAATCCGACTAATCTCCTAGTGGTCTAGAACTTATGAGGTAATATTCAGCAACGTTTTTATAAGTTGTAAAGACATGTTATGAGTGATGGATCCAAGGGTTAAGGAAGAATATATATCCCCTAAATTTATAGATTTTGTTTTAATCATCAGTGATTCGAACTTTAACACCCGACAAATCTCTTAGTAGTAGAGTAATCATCGAGTAGTTCTCTAACCAATTTTTCCAATTTATGTCCCGTTTATACCGACTAACATATTTTTATGTGTATATAACGTAAGATATAACAAAATAAAAGCACTATGGTAATTATGTAGAAAATATTAATAATGTAATATTCAGCCATGTTGCTAGCGTTTATAAATAATTTATCTGGATAGATAATTCTGCTATTGGTTCTAATTCATGAGTGAGATTCTTAGCCAAAGAGAAGGTACCACAGCCATTCATATTTACAGACCACCAAAATTGAATGTTATGACAGCTTTTTATCACTACGGTTGCAAAAGTCTTTGGAGGGAACGTGAAACAGTTTCTTACATTAAGTTTGTCTACAGGCAATATTTAATTATTGTGGAGCCATTGTGCGAACTACTTTTATCATTTTGTTTTATGTAAACAATCTAAATGTTTTAAGAATTCTAAATAACTTAACCTTTAGTGTTCAGAAAAAAAAATTTAATAATTTTTTTTTCAAATTTCTATCTTAATATCCACTTCCAAAAAACTGTATGGTTATTCCAAATCCTTTTTATAACAACTACTTCATTTTTTCATTTTCACCTTTAAAAAAAATATGAATCTTATGCTATTTTTACTATTAAAAACCTAAATTTAAGTACATCATTTTTTATAATTAGGGTTATTCTAAATCCTTTTAATCTTTAAACTATTGAATATTTCATAATATTTTGTTACTTATCTTTATAATTTTGACTAAAATTAACATCAAAATTTATGTTGATGGAAGAACAAACGTTTATCACATCTGTTTTTTCTATAAGATAACCATGCTTTGAATTTAGGGTATCTCTTGTTAAAAAAAAACTTAAATAGTTAATAAACGTAAAAAATTCATGTTGCCCATTTTAAAATTAAAAAATTTATTTTATAATTTCATAAATCAAATTGTTTTTATATTATTTTCTTATACTTTGAGAAATTTTTATTATTTGATTAAAAAAATCATCTCTTATGATGTTTCTCTATCTAATAAAGACCAAAACAAAGTTTCCGGTTTATAAATTGATAATAGTACAATTTCTTACGGAGAATTTATAAATGTATCATAGATAAAGACAATAACAGAAAAAAAGAAAGATTGATGGGATGAGATGAAATGGACGAAAAATGTGATAAACCTCAAGTTTTTTATATATTTTATTATTTACAAATAATTTGAATAAAGAAAACTATTTATCTTTTACCCCGTAAAAATACCTGCAAACATCTGTGAAAGTTATAGTCAGGTTACCTATCTTATTCTTGTGTGCAAATGAAATACTTAAATATATGTTTACATTGGTTTTCATTGTTTGAAGCTTTCAAAAAGTATTTTTTGTCGATTCTAAAGAATTCATATGTTTCAATTTTGATGGTTGAAATTTGACTAGCTCTATCATCAAATTTGTACAAACGCAGATTTTTATAATACTTAAATAAATATGAGCGCTAAATTATTGATGATGAAGAGTAATATTTACAAATAAATTGAATAATGTATGTCCAGTTTATACCGACTAACATATTTTTTTGTGTATATAATAACTACAACTTAATGTTTTATAATAACTTCTTAATTTTTATTTCATTTTTACCTGTAAAAAAATATGAATCTTATGCAACTTTTACTATTAAAAACCTAAATTTAACTACGTTTTTTTAATCTTTAAACTATTGAATATTCATAAAAAAATTATTTATGTTTATAATTTTAACTAAAATTAACGGCAACATTTATGTTGATGGAAGAACAAATGGTTATTACATTGGTTTTTTCTACAAGATAACCATGATTTGAATTTAGAGTATCTCTTGTTGAAAAAAAATATAAAGAGTTAATAGACGTAAAAAAATCACGTTGTACAATATAAAAATTAAAAAAAAAAATATATAATTTCGTAAATGAAAATTGATTTTATATTATTTTTTATAATTTGATAAAAATAAAATCATCACAATATTCATTTATTTTCACTGCGTTTAATCGGATTAAGACATTGAATTGAAACAAAATAAAAGGCATGTCCTTTAGATTTGACCACTCTAAGAGTTCACATTTGCTATGGGTCCAGTGGCATTAATATATGCTCAACAAGCGCATATATATATATATATTCGATAAACCAACTATTATTAGTGTTTCCTAACGGTTGTCTACATTTCAAAAAGACACATTAATAAAAAAAACAAGTTTTAATTTTTTTTTTAAATATATATATCAAAAGAATAATTATATAAGATTATAAATGAGTAACCAATATTGTATAATCTATCTATATCTATGCGTCTTCAAAAAAAATGCATTTTCATAATTAGGTAGTCAAATTGCAAATGACTAAAATTTCAATTAGTGTTTTTTGGAAATTCTATCAAGAGAAATTATTCTTATTTGATTTTGATCTAGCTACAAATTACTATTCATTTATACAATTCGTCAAAACATGCTATGAGTGACGGATCCAAGAGTTTCAGAAAAACAAATGCCCTCTAAATTTAAAGATTTTTATTTAAATCATAGATGATTGGAACTTTAACATTCGATAATCTCCTAGTGGTGGAGTAATCGTCAAGTAGTTTTCTAACTAATGTTTTTAATTGACCTAAAACGTGATATTATTTTAGATTTTCTAAATGATGGTAAAATTATTTTCTAGTGAATCGTTGATTAGTTCTCTAACTATTTTTTTTTTTGTCGACTGACTAATTTTTTAATAGACATAAAACGTGACATTATTTCAAACTTGCAAAATGATGGAGTAATTATTCCTACCGAGAATTGAACCCGAAAAAAAAATTTACGTCATAACCACTAAACTTTATACAACTAGATTACCAACACTTAGTTTATATTTACATGCATATTATAAAATAGTACGATGTATTATTCTTATTGTTATTGTGTTTTATTATACATTTGTTATTTTTTTTTTTTTTTTTTTTTTTTTTTTTTTTTTTTTTTTTTTTTTTTGTAGAACCGGAGGTTCAGGCCTTTGGCCCTACATCCCCCAGGCCCGGAGCCAGCCTTTGACTGTACCTTTTAAGGCCCTACATTTGTTATTTTTACCCCTCGATATTATATAATAATGTTTTAATATTCACAAATAAATTGAAAAATTTATATCCATTTTATACCGACTTACATATTTTTTTATGTGTATATAACGTACTATATAACAAAAAAAAAACACACTAAGAATGCCGATCTAGAACTTATGTAGTATTCAGCCACGTGGCTAGCGTTTATGTATAGTTTATCTGGATAGATCACAGTGACACTTGTAATTCTGCTATTGGTTTTAATACATAAGTGGGATTCTTAGCCAATGAGAAGGTACCACAACAATTCATATTTAAAGACCACCAAAATTAAATGTTATGACAACTTTTTATCAATACTGTTGCAAAAGTTTTTGGAGGGAACGTGAAACAGTTTCTTACATTAAGTTTGTCTACAGGCAATATTTAATTATTGTGGAGCCATTGTGCGAACTACTTTTATCTTTTTTGGTTTAGGTAAATAATCTAACTGTTTTAAGAATTCTAAATATATTCATCTTTAGAGTTTAGTAAAAAAATATAAATAATTTTTTTTTTTTAAATTCTATCTTAATATCCACTTCCAGAAAAACTTCCAAATCTTTTTTATAAAGCCTACTTAATGTTTTTATTTTCACCTTCAATAAAATAATATGAATCTTTTTTTTTGAATTTTTGGGAGGTTCGGGCCTTCGGTCCTACTCCTCCAGACCCGGAGCTAGCATTTGACTGCACCTGTAAAGGTCCTGGTCACTCCTCCCCGCCGAAATTCGAACCGGTGATCTCTCAGATAAATTTCTAGGGTAATGCCAGTTAAACTAACACTGCTAGGTAAATTTACTATTAAAAACCTAAATTTAACTACGTTCTTTTTATAATTAGGGTTAATCCAAATCATTTTAATCTTTAAACTATTGAATATTCATAATATTTTATTATTTATCTTTATAATTTTGACTAAAATTAAAATCAAAATTTATGTTGATAAAAGAACAAACGGTTATCATATCTGTTGTTTTTTCTATAAAATAACCATGGTTTAAATTTAGAGCATTGGACTGCACCTGTGAAGGTCCTGGTCACTCCTCCCAACCGAAATTCGAACCGGTGATCTCTCAGAGAAATTTCTAGAGTAATTCCAGTTTAGCTAACACTGCTGGGTAAATTTACTATTAAAAATCTAAATTTAACTACGTTCTTTTTATAATTAGGGTTAATCCAAATCATTTTAATCTTTAAACTATTGAATATTCATAATATTTTACTATTTATCTTTATAATTTTGACTAAAATTAAAATCAAAAATTATGCTGATAGAAGAACAAACGGTTATCATATCTGTTGTTTTTTCTATAAGATAACCATGATTTAAATTTAGAGTATCTCTTATTAAAAAAGAACTTAAATAGTTAGTAAGCGTAAAATAATCATGTTCCCAATTTGTTTTTTTTTAATTATTTTATAATTTCATTTGATTTTATATTATTTTCTCTTACTTTGAGACTTTTTTTATTTGATAAAAAACCATCCAACAATATCCATTTATTGTGATCGTACGTTTAATCTGATCCCACGTGCTATGGGTCACATGACTACTGGGCCTATCTTTTATGATATTTCTCTGTCAAATAAAGACAAAAACAATGTTTCCGGTTTATAAATCTATGATAGATAAAATGGACGAAAAAAGAAAATTTAAATTTTTTTTATGTTTGTTAGTTTTTAATTAAAAAAAAAAATAAACAAAAAACTAGTAATTTAAATATTATCTTTTTTTTGGTCGAGGTAATTTAAATATTACCAAGCAATCAAGATAAACTAAAATAACTAGTCAATAATCACAAATATTAATATTTGTTATATTAAATAAATAAATAAAATATTACTATTCGTGTATTGATAGTTCTCGACAATTTAGAAAGAAACGTTGGTAAAAAACACGCTTAAATTTAAAACAAATATATATCAAAAGAATAATTATAAAATTATAGATAATTATGTATGATGAAAAAAAGCACTGTATAATCTATCATCTTCAACGAAAAAACCTTTTTCACAGGGATCGAAACATTTTCTCGCTAACTTCTCTTACTTATAAGATACATATTTTTTCGAAAAAATATCAAAACAAAATCGAAGTTTACTTTTCATTTTTTTTTTAGTATTAAACTTTAAATATATAGTTTTCATTTAATTGAATTTGGTAACCTAATTTATGATACAAATGAAAATATAGTTTTAATTTAAATATATCATTAGCTGATTCATTTAATAGAATAAATATTATTAAATTCTAAAATAATGGGAAATTGCAAAACAAAATGCATATGTTCAACTTTTTTTCTTCTTTAAATCGGAACAAATGATTTTATGTCCTATAGTATAGTGGTTTGAAGCCATTAGCATGATTTTGGTTTCGGAAGTTCTATTCACCGCCTCGACAATGAGATTTCTTTTCGGTAGGATTTAGATTTGCGGCTCAATATTGAAAAAAAAAATCAGATCTGAATGATTGAAAAAAAACAGAACTAATTTAGTCTGCGTCTTTGTTTTATATAAATAAATTACAAAATTATTTGGCCACCATTGCAAATAGTTCATCTCAAAAAAAAAAAAAAAAAACATTCGTAATGTAATTGTTTTGGTCAGTAAACCGTTTAAAATAAATTGCCGTAAATCAATTGTTAGTTTGCGACTGAACTTCGATCCAAAAATAGTTACAAACTGCGAATGAATTTAATAACATTAGCTGTAAACCTGTCCCAAATTAGCTATAAAAATAATTATTTAATAAGAAATAAAACTGAAAATATATTAACAGAGTTAAAATAATTTGATATGAATATAAACAGCTAAAATAAAATATATACAAAAATTATATTTGATAAAGTGTGTCAATAATTTATACCGATCGAAATTGAAACCCCATGTGCAAAATACAAGAAAAAATTTCTTGTTTTTGTATATATATGAGAAAAGATGGAAGAGAAAATCGTCACAGCTAAAATATCTTTTCTTACCAAACAAAAGAAAAAAAAAACCTGAAAAATTATAAATATCTCTTGTTTTGCATCAATGGATTCTCCCGGTGAATTTTATGACGTTGAAGAAGATGGTAAACTAGTTCAATTGGTATACAACCATCCCAAGTATCATCCCATTCCAATTTCTTCCGGTGAAGCATCCTGCTCCGACAACCTTCTTCCACCTCTTTTCCTATGCCCGTTTCAACGACAAATTATTCCCCCGAATACGTCCCTTCTACAACACCAGTTAAATTGGACTCTCGGCGACCAGTTAAATTATTCCCCCGAATACGTCCCTTCTACAACACCAGGTCATCCTGTACTCCCTTTATTTTGGTGTAACAATAAAGAATTAAAAGAGAGTAGTGAGTGTAGTATTTGCTATGGCTTATATTTTGATGAAGACTATTATTTTTGTGAAAGCCATAACCAAAAATTTCATAAAGAATATGTCGAGTCTCCACTTCTAATGAAACACCCTTACCACCCTGAGCATTTTCTCCAACTTTCCTTTATTTCTTTCATGTCCCGCATACAAAAAAGTTTATGTTGCGAAAAAAAAAGCAAGCCATTTTGGATATCATTGTTCCAAATGTGATGTTTTTATGCATCCAATATGTGCTATGAAATCTATTCCCTTCGTTATAGACCAACCGAAAAGGCATCACCATCCCCTCACCCTTTTCCCCAAACAATCTTCTTTAACTTGCAATGTTTGTGGTCTATTGAGAAAATTTCATCCCACCTATGTTTGTCTTAGATGTAGTTTTGTAGCTCATAATGATTGTATGAATTCTCCAAATATCATCAAGATATCACGTCACCACCATCGTATCTCATACACTTCTTCCCTTCAACCTGGAGAATGGGCTTGTGGAGTTTGTCGTCAAAGTATTAATGGTGATTATGGTGCTTATACTTGTGGAATATGTGGTGATTATGTTGTTCATGCAAGATGTATGCGATGGTGAAGAACTCGATGGTGTACTAGAGGACGACGATGTAACAAAAGATGATGGGCCGTTTGAAATAATATTTCCAGGAGTGATACTTCACTTTCTACATAACCATCACCTTCGGCTTGAGATCAACATATTTTACGACGAAAACAAAATTTGTCAAGCGTGTTACCTTCCTGTCTATGAAGGTAATTTCTATAACTGTACAGAATGTGACTTCATCATTCATGAGGCATGCGCAGGAGCTCGTCGTAGAATACAACATGCACTTCATCCTCATCCACTTACATTGAAGGTTGCTAGAAGCTATGTTAGGGAACGCTTCAAGAGTGTATGTGCCGCATGTTGGCGTGAAGGCAATACCTTTATCTATGAGTGTCGAAAAGAACAATGCACATTTAATCTGGATCTAATGTGTGCTTCAGTTTCAGAACCGTTTGATTTCGAAGGTCATGAACATCCATTATTCCTAGCTTTAGATCCAGACGAAAGATTAATATGCGTGGTATGCAAATTAAAATATATAAAGCAATTGAATTGCATCGAATGCGATTTTATTCTATGTATGATGTGTGCAACCCTACCATATAAAGCAAGGTATCAACATGACACACACTTTCTCACACTTAAATTTGGAAAAGAAGTGTGTGAAGAAGATTGGTGTGAAGCGTGTGAAAGAAATTTAAGAGATACAAACACAAAGATGGTCTATTGGTGCAATGAGTGTTGCACAACTCTTCATGTCGACTGCTTGTTTGGTAAAGATCCATATATAAAGCCTGGTTCATCTTTAAATTATGATGGGAGAGATGTCCAAGTTATTTTTAAAGAGAAGCTTTCTTGGTCGTTTTGTGATGGTTGCAAAAATCTTTGTCATAAAAAAATATTAAAGATAGACGACAGTATAGTATGTTCTTTTGATTGCTTGTGTAAGTTTTTCCTTAAGTGAGTTTTATGTTTTTTATTTAAGTGTAAGGCTTTTTTTTTACTTTTTGGTTTGAATTCTTGATTTGTTCATCTTTGAATTGATGTGTTAAATTTCATGTTATTAAATGTTATTTTTTATGGATTATCTACTATTTTTGTTCTCGCTCTCGAAAAAATAACAACTAAATAAAAAAGTTAGTTAAACTAACTCTTCACAATAATTATTAAAACATATTCTATCGATCTTTAGCATTATAGATGTTGGGGTTTGAATGAGAAATGTTTTTGAACAAATTGATTATGAATATTGCAAGTGACCAAAATGCTTTTGGCAAAAGCACACTTAGTAGTTTTGAGAATTTAATCGAGCCAAATTATTCTTATTTGATTTTAATTTAACTACTAATTACAAGTCATTTTCACAAGTTGTAAAGACATTTTACCAATGACGGATCCAAGGTTTATCTACAAATTACTATTTAGTTTTTAAACAGAGACATTTTGGCAAGACTATGATCGTCATAAAAAATGCTTACATTTTCGTACACAATAGATCAGCCACAATAGATCAATTGTCGTACCTAAACCATAATTTCCGCCGCTACATCTTTGACTTATTTTGAGGGATTATATTCAGTTCTTCAATCAAAAGAAAATAGCGTCTTAAATATTTTACTAAACACTTTTTTTAAACGTATGATAAATAATCGAGTGAACAGAAATGTTTTGGTGTTGATCAAATTTCACAAATTTTAAAATGGAGTTTCCAAGGTGTATCATCTATTTATAATACTATTAATTTTATACAAATCAAAGCCATCGATTCATAGTATCTAAAAGGATAAAAATCAGTTAAATACCCTAATTCATCAAATTTTACTTAAAAGCTACACAAACTATTTTCGTGCGCTGAAAAATATACCAATTCGATTTTCGGACCGAAAAAACATAAACCATTCAAAATTGTAATTCGTATTAAATCCTATTAAACATGGTTTAAAATTAAATGCAAATACTCCGAAGTAATCATCCAAAACAAACATAAATAGACAATCTACAAACAACCAAGATGATCAGAAGTAATCATCGAGCACCACGAGTAACTACTCCGGTTTATTTTTAAACTCCGTGTAAACGGATATAAGTTGCGTTAAGACGAATTACAATTGAATTTTTTATGTTTTTTTCGGTCCAAAAATTAAATTGGTGAAATTTTTTAGCACACGAAAATAGTTTGCTTAATTTTTAGGTAAAATTTCATGAATTGACGTATTTAACAGGTTTTTTCCCTTACAACGTTGTCAATAAATTGTTTCTAAAATATTATCAATTAGGATTTCAGCTTACGTTATCAATTGGACAGCTTTAATTTTACACACACATATATATATATATATATATATATATATATA
>OVAW01000382.1:3350-14784 GCA_900406365.1 Heliophila coronopifolia | reverse complement strand
GTGTCTTAAACAACAAATCTTACACCCTATTTATAGGAATTGAAAACAATGTGAACTCACTAATGTGAATCACTAGAAAACTTTAACATAACTATGTAAACAATTCAAAAAATATCTATCTAATCTTATTCAAGCATTAGTTGGTAAGCAACTTCTTTTTGACTTGATAGGTAAACCATTTTTGACTAATATTCTTTGATTTCCAAGCCATTCTTTGACTCTTGTGATTCTTGTTCTTTGATTTTGTTTGAAACAAATGATACTAATTAACACCCTTGTATCTCAGTTACAACGTCCTTTCCTTTCTCCGTCGCCGTGTACCGTTTAGCCATTGTTAGTGTTGGGTTGAATTCAGACTGTGTACAGATCTAATCCTTCATTGATAAATTATTTCTCGTTTTGATTTCCGGTGAGACTTGTTAAACACTTTTGTAGGGCTCCTTGTTGAAAAATCAAATGTAAAGACCGCAGTGGATGGATACCTTTTGGGTAAAGACTGACCATTGTAGGATAAGGCAAATATCTCCCATACTTTTCTATAAGTTGAAATAAAAACAGGTGACTTTTTTATCCAGCAGCTAAAGACCATCTCCAAGTCCAACTCTAGAAAATAGTGTATGCGAGAAACCTCTCTCTACCGTCATGATATATAATAAACTAACAAATTATGAATAAATCACATTTCTCGTAATCTACTATATATTAAAACACAAGGTTTTTAAAAAAAAAACTTTAATTTTGTAAACTATTATTTCAAAAAAACTTTAATTTTTTACGATGTTGGTTGAGTCCTTTGCTTCAGGCTATATAAATAGATCCCCGTCGGAGTTGGAGTGTAAGAATTTGCCAGTGGGTACAGGTGAGGAGCATTCTCATAATGGTTCAGTTCATACCCATGCCTCACATGGGCATACTCATAGCTCTCTAATTGATCCTAATGATAATCACACCAATCTAAGGAAAAAGATTGTTACTCAGGTACAAAAATCCGACTGCCAATTTTTTTTTGTGTCGTTTTTAACAAAATTTTTCAAACCAAAAATTGATCGATTTTGAACAAAACCTTTTTTCCAAAATCCAAACTTACTTCTTTTGGAATCTCACATCGGAAGTGATGATGGGATTTAAGTAATATATAGAGAGGTTGGGTCATTGCGAATTAGTTTTAAGTTGGAAGCCCATACAATTTAACATGGTATATGAGCTCTGTTTGTACTCTAATCCAAGAGCATGTATAGGGTTTTGCGATCCATAAATGAGATTTTTTTACGAGATGCTATTATCTCGAGGGGGCGTTTTGAAATCCTATATTGGAATTGGTGATGGAATTCAATAATATATAAAGCTCATTGCCAATTTTTTTTGAGTTGGAATCCCATGCAATTTAACAACTTCAAAATTTGAATAAATATATCTTTTTTTTTTGTTTTTTTGTTGACAAACCAATTGTTGTTAAATTTACTAGTATTAATCAAACGTCTTTTTTTTTGTGGGTTCAGATATTGGAAGTGGGCATAGTGGTTCACTCAGTGATAAGTAAGCACAATAAAGCCTCTCATAGCTGCAATCAGATTTCATCAGTTGTTCGAAGGTTTTGGTCTTGGTGGTTGCATATCTGAGGTACTCTTTATTTCTCTTTTATCTTTTACTCTCATACATATATGAGAATCAAACAAACAAATTTCAAATTTTATTTTGTGCAGGAAAAAAATTAAGTTAAGAAAATTTGGGTGATGGTATTGTTCTTCACCCTCACGGCACCACTAGGGATTGGAATCGGTATTGGAGTTGCTGAGTCTTACAATGAGAACAGCCCTATGGCTCTAAAAGTGTCTTGTTTTCTTAACGCTGCTGCTGCTGGAATCTTGATATACGTGGCTATTGTTGATTTGATATGTCCTTTGTTCATGAACCACAAAGCTTAGAGTAGTATGAAGATACAGTCACCTTGTAGTTTTTGTCTTATTCTTGGTGCTGGATTGATGTCTCTTTTAGTTGTATGGGCCTGAAAAGGTTAATTTAGCGCATGTGTACATATGGTGTGTTTGATTAGACGAAAACACACCTTACGAACATAATACTATTTTGTTGTTTTTGTTGTCTTATAGTGAAAAAAAAACTATTTTAGTTTTGGCAATCCAAATAATTAACTTTTGGATTCGGATATAGAAACAATCCGTTTTTATCTACATGTAATATAACCATTCAAAAAGATATGCCATCATCAACTTTTTCTTTCAATTATTTTCCTTACACAATTATCAGTAGTTTCCACTATTTAGCATCTTCCTTAATGCTTTATATATTTAAAAAATAATAATATCACGCCCTTGGTTAATGCTAGAGGCGTCTCACCTTTTTTAAAACCAAGGGCTTGATATTATTTTTAAAAATTGACTCTCTTAATATTTTTATTTGTGAAGAGTTTCCCGAAAACATTGATGTTTGTGAAAATATGAATGAGACAGATCAAATAAAAATATGAACGATTAAGATGATGAAAATCTCAAGAAGCAAGGTGAGCAAAAAGATGAAAACAATTTTGAATTTGATAAAAGAACATAATGACATTTTTGATATTTATGATCCCGAAAATTGGAAATTGATCGATAAGCATTGGATAGATTTTATAGTAAAACAAGGAATTGGGTTAATATCAATTTCGAAAGACAAGATCGATGAAATTTTTTTTTTTTTTATTGAGCTAAATGTTCTTTAGAAATGTTATACCAAAAGATTATAGGAGACTTGTTGAAATGTTGAGTTTCCTGAAAACATTGGAAGATATCTTATCGGATATTGTTAACGATACATGTTCCGGTTTCTTCTAAAGAAATAAAATTTACAAAGTTGAAATTGAGAAAGTCTTACTTGGATTTAGCTATCAAATCTATCAAAAGAGAATTGGTGAGAGAACTCGATTATTTGAGTCTGATGATTGATTTTATAGGAAAGAAAAAAGTCGTGTTTTAAAATATTTATATTTTTGTGTTTCATTATCATGTGTATTTACAATAGTTATTATTTTTATTTTTTAAAAATTAATAAAAAGGCCACATTTTTTTTGCCTAAGGCCTCTTCAATGCTAGGCAAGACTCTTCATTGACGGCTTGTGTCTAGGCGAACATCTAGGATAAAACCATTTACATTTAAAATTAATTGATTATAATTTTTTAAGTTAAAAAAAAACAAAAAATATTAAAAACTTAATACGAAAAATATAGTATTTATTTTTCTAGAAAATATTTTTAGTCATGTTAAATATTTTTTATCCTGTTTTAATTAAAAAATTTGTTTGTCGTGTTTTTAATGCCAAATTAATAATTTATTGGTGGTTAATTTTTTAAAAAATAAGAAAATTCGAAAATATGCAATTATTAAAATAAAACAAAATCAATATTCGTACAACTATATTATTCAAAAATTATTATTAAAAATTATTTTAAATTAAATTGAAAATAATAATATCTTAAAATATTAATAATAAAAATAAAGATATTTTCAACCTAAATTCACAAAATTTTAGGAACTCATTTGCCCAAAATTTTACCGATTTTTTTTTTTCTAAAATATACAAATATTATGTGTTAATTTTCTAAAATAAAAAAATTAACACGTCTAACAATATATACAAAATTAACATATCTTTTCTTAAAAATAAACACCCTTACAATTGGTTACATATTTAAAGTAAAAAAAAGAAGACTAAGGCCATGTTTGTTTGTGTAGTTGGCTATTGCATGTACGGTTCTCTGGTTTCTTAACTAAGACCCATCTCCTTGTCCACCAACATGTATGCTTCTATGGAAAGAGCTTTTACGGCTGAGGAAAGAGAGAACAACAACAATTTATTTAACGAGAAAATCGTTTCAGTCATCTGTTTCAAGCTCTACTTCGTCTTCTTCGAGTTTGTAGATACACTAAAGATATATATTTATAAATGTAATCATTGTTGCATTTGGCATTATTCTATTCAGGGGTGGATCTAATTAATTAGGTGTGGAGGCACGTGCCACCAATAAAATTTTTCTATTTAGTGTATTTTATTAACTAATTTAATTGAGCCCTCATAACAAAATTAATTATTTCTTAATTTCTTTAATTAATGAACAATGATAAATAATTTTCTTTTAAATTTTGATATATACTAATAAAACTAGATGATACTCCGCGCTATGCGCGAGATTAATTTAAAAGAAAAAATTATAATGTTTAAATTTTTTATCAATATTTTGTTTTGCACTGGTTTGTTGCAAAATTTCAAATATATTTTGCAATATAAAATTTTGGGGTTTTTTGCAATATCTCTTTTTCGGTTTTCAACTAAATTTATTTGTAATGTTGTATCGCATTTTATATGATTGATATCATGCGTAGGGCGTACGTATAATTAATATTTGTTTGTAAATTTTGTATAAATACTATTTACATATTATTAAAAAGACATAATAATCAGATATTTTAATTTTTAATATGAAATATAATTTTTGTTATAGATTATTATGTTTAATTCATGATTTCTTTTATTTTTATATAATTTATTTATTTTTTTCAGCATTCGGTTATCAGATAAAAAAATTTCTTAATATACAGTTCAATTTTTTTTTTCTTTTGCAATGTCTAATTTTATTTTCTACCCAAAAAATATTTCTATACATCCATTTTTATTTTTAATTTTTTCAGTATCATGAATTCAAATATAGATTTTAGGCGATATGATTTTTATCAAATATGGATTGATTGGTGATAAATATTTTTATATCTTTTTATAAGTTAGAATTTTCGAGAGGAAATATTAATTTATATGTATGTATATTTTTATATTGATTTATTTTTTACGGTTTATGTTTTTAAAAATTAGTTCATGAAATTTTATTTTTTGGTGAAAATTTGTTCCTAAAATTTTGGCACATTTGTACGTTATTTCATATAAATATTTTGTTGTTTTTTTCTGTTTTGACGTAATTTATTTTTATATCAATTTTTTTCCCTAAATGTATATTTTTCTATTGATTAATTTTTTACGGTTTTGTTTTTTTTTTAAATTAGTTCATAAAATTGTATTTGTTGGTGAAAATTTGTTCCTAAAATTTTGGCACATTTGTATGTTATTTCGTATAATTATTTTGTTTTTTTTTTCTGTTTTGACGTAATTTATTTTTATATTAAGTTTTTATTTGTTTTTTCCCTAAACTATTGACGTATCTATCAGAATTTTTTGTTTTTAAATTATTTGACCCGTTTAAAAAAAAAATTGATACCGAATTATTTCTATTTTTTGTTATTATTAATACAACAATCAATTATTACATTAATAGCTACATTATATTGATTTTTAAAAAAAAAATAATGTTATTAAGTACCAAATAATATTAATTACTAAATCACCCTTCCAAGTTTTTAATTAATATTCTAATAATGGCATTTGACGTAAATAATTACAAAATAAAACTAATTTAGATAAAAAACTTGTGTTTTAATATATGTAGTAGAGAGATATCTATATATCTAAATATTTTTATTGGAATCTTTATTTTATTTTTCTTACCCCATTGAAAAAAACATTCTAGATGCCGTCTAGGCCATATTCTTTTTCACTAAGGCCAATTGGTTCAAAAATCAGATTTGGCAAAAAGAAGTTCTCGTCTTAATTTCCATAATAAAAATGGTAGTATACAAAAAAGGTATTAGCGACATAGAATAAGGAAAAAGTAGTAATCATCTTAGGAAAAAAGGCAACGACGTCAAATATATAAGATTCACAAGATTAAGCTGCAAGAGGCATATCTTGTTAAGGAGTTGAGCAGAAGTTTTGATTAACGTTGATCTCGGGTTAGAGATCTATCACGACGGAAGTTTGTTTGTGGGAGGATAGTGATTTGGTACCTACAAGATCAAGACAAAGATTATTAGTGTATAATCTTTATGTGTACTGTGAATAGGTTATAATCAAAACTATCTAATTTTCTTCTCTATGGTGGATTGTGTGATCATGAGGATCATCCGAGGCGTACATTTGATTTTCAAGGGAAATTCGTAAACTTTTCTTGTCGTTTATTCTTTCGCATTTAACAAGACAAATCAATCGAACAAATAGCAACATGATTTAAACATAAAATCCTAACAAGTGGTATAAGAGTCTGATTTGGTAACTGGGAAGTTCAATTTGACTGTCACAACAACTAGAAGTGTTGAGATTATTGAACCTATGGTAACTCGATTTGAAGTAGATAAATTTGATTGCCAAGGAGAGCATCGTCTCAGTTGTCTGTTCCAAGCTCAACTTCGTCTTCTTCGAGTTTGCATGTGCGCGAAAGATATATATTTATAAATGAAATCATTTAAGCCGGTGAGTATGATGCAAAGTACAAAAAAATTATTAAACCATGACCACATACTTGCTTATGTTAGAGCTCAATTTTGACTAATGTCATAATTGGAGTTTATGAGAATGAGAAATGGGGTAATTAATATTTGTGTGTATAATTTGCCACTACAACATAATTATTTGGTCAAAAAAGATCTAAGCATCTTTATGGATATAATTGCTACAATTATATCAATTTTGTAACCTCTAAAAGGTGGTGTAATGTCTCACAATTATGGTGTGAAGATTAAAGTTTCATCTCCTTTACTCTCTATAAATAGAGTATATACCCAATACACATCTAAAAACACAAAATGACTTGAAACTCTTATCTTCATCCTCTTTCTTTTGATTTCTTTTTGAGTACATCACATGAAAAATGTGTTGGCCAGGTTTAGTCTCGAGTGATGAGAGACTAAATAATAGTGTTGTTGTATCTTGGGAGTCTAATTGCGGCAAACCGTCACACTACGGGAAATTAAATACTTAAGGATAAAATATTATATCCCGCATCCAAACACCTATGTTCTTAATTATCATCGATCAGTATTCGATAATATGTATCACTTATCTTATTTTTATAAAAATCTATATGTAATTCTTTAATATTTTATCAGTTTGCCCATTGTAGTAAATTCAAACTATTACAATCTTAGGTCTTTAATTTTGAGAGTATTGGAGTCCCTCCATTCTTAAATCTTTAATTGCCGTAGTGTGACGGTTTGACGCAATTAGACTCCCAAGATACAACCACACTATTGTTTAGTCTCTCATCACTCGAGACTAAACCTGGCGAACACGTTTTTCATATGATGTACTGTAAATGAAATCAAAAGAAAGAAAAAGAAGACAATAGTTTCAAGTCATCTTGTGCTTTTAGATGTATGTTTGATATATCTAGAATATATTTAGAATGAGACCCCAACATTCTATATATAGTGAGGGTAGGAGAAGCGTATTTACACATCAATTCATGGTTATAATTCTAACGGTTAATTACCATAATCAAAAGACAATATACCACATTTTAGAGATTACACGGTTGGTGTAATTGTAGCAATTATTCTACACAATAAATAGACTTTACCATTATTTTGACAAAGTCTTATGTGTATGTAGTGATCAAATACACACACAAATATATATTACTTCATTACTCATTCACATTAACTCAAATTATGACATTAGTCAAAACTTAGTTACAACAACGTGGGATAATGTCTATGGCTGAAGAATTGGCGGTAAATTTAAACTCTCACGTTACCATGGCTGAAGGTGAGCCAGTAAAGGAATCGAGAAAGAGAAGGTTCTAGTCACTTGAATCATTGATAGGGGAAAAACTAAATTACTAACAAAAATTTTTCCCTATTCAAACTTTAAGTGCAGGGCACTGGCGTTGTAGATTGGGTATCGAATCCTTAGAGAGCAGTGGCTTTTGAGATTCAAGCAAAAACGAGTTTTTCGGGCTTTTAATGGACAAAAAAACCGAGGGTCAGCCGGATAATGTAATTAAAGCAGATAAAAAAAATGTGAGAAAGTAAAAGACAATAAAATAAAAGATAAAAAGATAAATTAACTTAAAATAACTAAAATATGCTCTAGATGTCAAACTAATTTTATGAGTTTCGGTTAATATGTGTTTCTGGTCGGAAAATATAATGTGTAGCAGTTTGAATTTGCTCTCATGTAAAACTTAATCTACAACTTACCCAAGTTCTGATTGCAATCCTTGTCGTAGGGATAGCCGCTACAGATCTAGGAATGACTACCTCGAGATGTAGTACCGATATACGACGTGTTAACCTCTTGATGTAATAATTCCTACAGATTGAGAGTGATGACGTTTCCTCTCTCATCCTATAGTATATGTTTATGTCGCTCCAAGAATTTACGGGTCATACGACATTTACCCCTAAAATCTCTTCTTAACTAGAATCCCCTTACCCAGTCATCACCTAGTCTACTTATAATCCTTAAACATACAAATTCTATGCTTGATTCATTCATAATAATCATAAACTAACATGTTCCTAGATTCACACCTCTAAACGTAACATAATCCATAGAATTCCTAAATCTCCTTAGATTTCATGGAATCTTACCCTAAAACAATATATATAGATAGAACGATATTCAAATTGATTAAAAGAAAGAAAAACAAAAGGGTTCACCGAAGAACTCATGGCAAAAACCCTTAAAGAAACGATATTATCAAAGATAAATTGGAAGAAAATAAGAGATATATTTAATATGTTCTTCTCTATTATTTATACTAAAAGACACGGAAATAACTATAGGAAACTGATGTAAATCATGGGTAGAAGTTTCTGATAGTGGGGAGTTATCATAAGAAGTGGGAAAATTTCCTAAAAACTGTCCAGATTGAGCTGGCAACTCACCTCCTAGGGCATGGGTCGCCGCCTCCTTCATGTAAACGATCACCTGCTCTATATCGTCTGTTCCATCTGGAAAAATTCGTTCTTCAGACTTTCACGGCGAACGCCTTCAACTGTCTTGGTTGCCCCCTAATGCTTGGCGGTGAGACGTGTTCTGTGGTTTGGGTCGCCTCCTTTGATTTTTGCACATTTTTTGAGGCGGTTTCTGCACAATCTAAAAGTTTCTCTAGATCATATAACTTGAAAGGTGATTTACCTCATCAAGGTCCGGCTGTCACCTTCTATTTTATTCTGGAAATTGCGTCGTAACTTCTGGTTCCTTTTGGATTCATCCACCGGAAAGCCGTGAATAACAAAGTTACCTCTTTTTGCCCATTTTATGTACTTTTTATCTCATTTTATCTAGAAATTGTAAAATCTGTAGAAAACCACCCACAAATCTACAAAATGAAATTTTTAATATTATGTAGATCCTAATGGTAATAAAATGGTTTGTCATCTCTCAAAGCAGATTCTGAAAGTCATTTAGATTATCACTCATTTGTTTGTCACTTGCAATCTTGAAGTTGGTAAACTTTCGCTTTATTCGAAGTCTGTTTGGTAATGACTTAACTTGATAATCTCTTTCAAGAGCCTTCCATATATCCATGGATGTAGGTTCGTCCATTGCTGTTCTCAACATATCATCACTCAAGCTAGCACATATCATATCCTTGACCTTACTTCTTTCAGTTTAACCCGTGGATCAATCTTAGCTTCTGCTTTTCTTTCTGGCTAATCAATACCCTTAAGTTCTGCCTTTGAATCGATAAGACCTACATCTAACCCCATAATTTCCAGCTGACCAAGTATCTTGAACTTCCACAAAGCAAAATCTCTTTGGCCACAAGTATTTGTTTTCTTGTAAGGTCCTCTTCGTCACAAATTTCTGAGGGCTTTGCTGCCTTTCTGGTGGTACACTTACTGGTAGTGTTGGTAATGCACTTGACCAGGAAGGCAGCAAAGCCCTCAGAAACTTGTGGCGAAGATGACCTTACAAGAAAAAAATACAATCACTTACGGTAAATCGCCTACGACGCTAAATGAATCGTATAAAAAAGGTGGTTCTCAATCGGAATGCAGACGCATATGCAGATCAGAAAATAAAAGAGAAAGGGTGAGCGTTTAGAAATATATTTTTATTTCACACATCTTCTTGAGTACTTTTTCCAATTCCCATCTTCATAATCCGCATAATATAGAGTCTCAGAGTTCTGCCTGTCCACAGTGGGGAGACCTTTCGGTGCAGCTGCGGCGAGCAATATATATACAAAACATGTCATAAGAAGTTTGTTTGTTTCGTTTGTGTTTTTAATTTTAAAAAATTTAACTTATAAAAAAATTAAATATTAGTTTCTTATGCTTTTTTAATTAATTTAATATTTTTCAACCCTTTAACCATATTCATTAATTTTATTTTTTAAATTGAATAAAAATTTTGTTTAAAATAATTCATTGATTATTGACCAGAAAATAGTAACATGTGCAAAAGGATCAACTTGCTTGCCGTTCATATTAGAGACTTTAGTCTATATATATCTAAACACTTTTTACCTTTACAATGCACCGTCACAATTTTCACAGCTAGACATTAGAGTTTTAACAGCTGCTACAACAAAATTTCCTCATCTTTGAAAATATAAACCATGATTTTCTAATAATAATAAAAAGAAAATTTACATATTCCATATAAATTCAAGGACACATGAAATATTTAGTTTGATATATGAAGATAAGTGTACAATGAAACGCGTTTCTTAATTGACATTTTGGAGAGAGCTTTATTTGTAAGACCGGTCCTGGTTAGTGCATACAAATCCTCACATGTTTTGTGCTTAGGGTGAGATTGGAATTCAGCAAGTCCGATCTATGAATCGTGCCCTCTCTAACATATCAAGAAACACATTGAAAATGTACACTAATTTTCATTAACCAAACTAAATGTATGCTATAACTTCCGTATCAAATGTAATATCTTTATAATCTCCATTGATCATATATCGCATCTTAATATCCTGTCCAGAAGAATTAATATATTATAAAAGAGAGAAAAGCGAAAAGAATGAAGAGAAATAAGTAATCAACAAATCAAAGAAGCGGAAACGAGAGGTAAGAGACGGCGAATACAATTGGAGTTTCATGGTAGATGCCGCACAATGGAATCAAAAACATCGATGTCTTAACATTACAATGAAACTTTATGTTAAGACCACTGAAAACATTGAAAATTCCATATAATTGGTATATGTTCCATAAGTATCTGTATTTGAGTTCCTTCATTAGTCATAACATCGCTGTAAACATACACCAAAAGTATACTTTAACAACAAATATAAAAACCTTCCTCCAAAATTGAATCGAAATTTGTGAGGATTAGCATTGATTTACCTGAAGAGTAGCCATAACGAAGAGAGCAATTGCACTGTTCCGATGACTGTTGAACTGAATACCTTTAGATTTTGAGCGAAACATAAATTCGGTAGCCTATCCGGCTACACCGATTATTTATGTAAGCAGAGATTTGACATGAAATGTGAAGGTACAACCAAACAGGATTTGCCGATTCAAAAATTCTCATGTATCTTGCTATCTGTTAGGAATTTAGGCCTTTGTTTGAATTTGGAATTGCAAT
>OVAW01000381.1:0-15878 GCA_900406365.1 Heliophila coronopifolia | reverse complement strand
TAGAATGAGCGAAACAAATGCTCATCATAATTTCAACTCAAACTAACTCCAATGACACAATTTAAAAATATTTGTTTTTGAAAAAAAATCTGTTTGGTATGTAGACAAACACGCACTTGCCACTNCACAATTTAAAAATATTTGTTTTTGAAAAAAAATCTGTTTGGTATGTAGACAAACACGCACTTGCCACTTGCCGTGTGGCGCAGTTATGGTATGTAGAGTCAGTCTGTGAAGTGACAAAGCTTTCTTCGTTCTTGCAACAAGATTTCGCAGTGTCTTCAGAGCATCATCCACAGTTTGGTTAACACACTTCTCCAAATCATTTACAGCTTCGTTTCTTGACTTATGTAGCTTAGCTGATTCAAACTTGTCTTGACAAACCACAAGCGATCTATTCAACCTCTCCTACATTCATCAGTACCAAATCCAAACACACAAACTTCAATCTTTAACTGATTTCTTTTGTAATTAAACTAAACTATTGTTCAAATATCTAAGTACATTGATAAAACGAAAGATCATACTTCTGTCACTAATCCTTCAATATTTCTGTTCAACTAGAGGTCTCAACATGGGTCGGGCTGCCGCTGGCTTATCCAAACCCTCGCCGCGGTGGTGCGGTCATGGGTGTACACTTTTAAGCTTTAATTATTTCCGGTTTTTAAGATTTGGACCATATCTGTTTGCGGGTCTTACCCGTAAGTCCATATCAAAATTTAATCCAACCATATGATTTTACCCAACTCAGCCAAAACTAATAAAATTAATTAGAACTATATATTAAAGCAAAAAATATATTTTTGGTTGATTTAAGAAGATAAAAATTTGTAATTCAGCTAAAACAATGTTTTATAATTATGCATTTTTGGGGGAAAATAATTATGAAACAAGAATTATGTCCGCCCTGTGATCTCTAATGCAAATTTGGATTTTTATCATCTCTAATTGAACATGAAAAATAGTTTAGGAAAAAAGACTAACTTGAAAAACAGACATCTCACTGTCGAAATGATTCTGTGCATTTGTGATTGGAACACTACAACTCTCTGCACATCTACTTATCTCATTATGTGTTCTTGTCCTGTCAAAGCACTCATATGCACATTTGAAATAAGCTTTCTGCATCAACCCAAAAACATAAAAAAAGTATAAATAAAGAAACGAACTTTAGGATTTCAGTAATATGAGAGACAAGAAAAACTAAGTGTAGGACATGTGGAAAATTACTTCGTTGAGTAAGAAGACATTAAAAAGTTTAAAACAAACCTGAAGAGTGAAATTGATGTGGTCTTGAACGGGAAAGAGAAGAGTGAACCACACGTTACACTCAATACAATAAACACAACAGAAAAAATATATACAGTAACACGTCGTCGTAGATCATTTGACGGCCGACCTCCACATATCACGTCTCCGACCTCCATATTGGGTTTATAGAAAATATGAGACTACTTGACACTCTTACTAATGTTTACTCATTTGCACTTATATGAAATACCTATCAAAATTTGAAGGAAACTCTAATATCAATCGGTGATTTCATTATCCAAGCAAAAATAGTTGTTGAAATCCATGAGAAACGATTATGGTCAAATAAACCATATACCCTGTTGGACTTTTGTCTTCTCCAAGTATTGGGCCATGATTTGATCAAGCCCACCACGTGACCTGATTTTAACAAATCAGAAAAGAGCCGCCACAAGTGAGAAGTAAGACATGAAGGATGAGCGAGGATATCACAGTGAGAATACGAGAGACAAGAGCTGTGTTGTTCTTTGCTGAATCCAGGAGTTAGAGAGTAAGGTTGATCGGAGTTATCACCAGGAGAAGATAGTGATTCCAAATCTACAAGATCAAGACACAAAAGGTTATTTGACATAGTGATTATAGATAATCTTTAATAACTTGTGAGTTGGTGTTGGAATCGGGACTATCTATTTGTACTCTCTATAGTGGATTGTGTTGATCGAGTGGCGGAGGATCAACACCGAGACGTACCCAATTTGGGGAACTCGTAGAAATTCCTCGTGTCGATTATTTTTCCGCATTTAACAAGTCTAATCAAATCGAACAAACAAATCAAGATGGAATAGGCCTAGAATTCCTAACATACCCTATACTAAAACTATGTTCCCAATATCAAAATCAAAAGCAAAACCAAAAAATCAAGTGAAATTTAATAGACACATATAAATGTAATACTTTCAAAGTTACATATATCTTTAACGTCTAGGTCAAACATAATAAAAAGCTGTCATGAATTTTTCAATATCTGGACATTATTAATTTCGTCCAGTGAGCGAATTATCATCTAATTTTTTATTATATGTTTTCAATTTTGTTTTTTTTTTTTTTTTGCAATGTCTATTTTTTGGAATGCAAAATATCATTTAAGTTTATCTTTGTTAAAAAAAGAAGAAAATACTTTGTTAATTATTGTACATTAATAAGTAGATTTTAACATTTTTATTTTATTTAAATGTTACTGCATGATATTTATTGTAAAAAATGTTGTAAATGATTACTAAATGTTATATTACAATTTTATTTTTGTTAAAATTTAATCATTTTGATCAATTTGTTAGTGGCAAAACTTGTAATATTCTACAAATTAAAATATAAGATTTTTTATTTAAATGGTTGTTCTCTTTAACACATAGTTTAAAGTTGATGTATTTAAAGTTTAAAAAAAAAATCCTTTCAATAAAACTTGCCTACACAAATTACTGGTACTAGATTTTGAATAAGAAATTTTTTGAATAAAAATAGTTGTAGGCATAATGTTTTTATTTCCTTTTCTTATAATATTTGCATATTTTAAGAATTTTTTTTTCTTTAAAATTTTTGTCAAAATTAGTTTCTATAATATTTTGTATAATATATGTTATTATTATTAATATTTTTTGTTAAATATTTGTGGTTTGTGTTTGTTTATATAATCAATTAATTTCAAATTTGTTTGGCTATAAAAATAAACATACATGTTAATTCATTTAATATTTGTATATTTTAGAAGGCTTTAATTTTTTAAATTTTGATGTTGGTGAAAATTAATTTTTAAAATTATGAAAGTTATTTATATAGTATTTTAATTAATAATCGTTTGAAAATTGTATATTTTTAATGTTTTTAACTTTGTCAAATTTTGGATATAATAATTTCAAAATATTGAATAATTAATATAAACAATAATTTTTTATATATTTATAATTATTCTGCTTTGGTTTTTAATATTTCATAAATACTATTTTTTATGATTAGTATTTTTGAATATGATATTTGTATAAATAATGATTTTCTTTTATTTTTTTAATATTCAATTAATTTTAAGTGTATTTGGAGATATGATTAAATATATATGTTTGGCAAATCTTACTATCTAAGTTAAGTAAGTAGTAATTTTTTTTTATTAATATTTTGCCTATATGATTTTTTTTAAGAATTTTCGGTGTTATAAAAAAATATTTAATAATTATTTCTGAATAAAATATTTTTAGATTGTCTTTTAATAATTGTATATTTTAGAGAAAAATTATTCCTTAAATATGTGGTCAAAAATTAGTTCTTAAAATTTTTGGCGAATTTAAGGAAAAAAATTTGAATTTGTTATTATTAAGAGTTTCTCTTTAATATTTTGGCTTATGTATTTTTTTGAATAATCAATTTATTTTAAATATATGGTATTAAGAATAAACATATCTGTTTGGTAAATATCGTTATCAAACTTACTTTAATAAGTCGTAGATCTTAATTCTATAATCTAGAAGTGCAAGTAAGTAAATAAAAATCTAGCAAATCTTTTATTTAATTTTAAAATCTAATAGAATTTTATAACCATCTTGAGAATCAAACTATAAAAGAAACCATTACCTCTAAATTCATTCAGCAATTCATCAAGTGGATAACAAACAAAATTTATATTGACGGGTTTGACACTCGCTTCTTAAGAAACACCATGAGCGCCACTCAAACGAAGCAGAAGGCGCTCAGACTTCAGACTTCGGACTTCACAAATCTATCTTTAGGGCATGTTTGAGCGCCGTTCATGAGTGCTCGGATCGCTCAGACTATTCGACTTTTCCAAATTGTCTTTATTTCACTTCAAAAGCCCTGAAAAGTACTTAAATTAAAGAAAAACATTAAACATGCAATCATAAATGTCTAATGCATGAATTTAAACCTATATGATCCTAAAACACACTAATTGAATGCTTAAGAGAAAGAAAAGTACTTATTTACATAGCTAAAAATTCCTAAAAATGGGGCTCATCAACTCCCAAGACTTACCTTTTTCCCATCCTCGAGTAAACAAACATAGAGCAAGCCGGAGAGGTTGAAGAAGGCAGATATCTCATAGCCAAATGATCAAGAGAAATGCCAAGTGTTTTGATCCTAAAATAGTATTGCGTGAGCGATAAGAAAACTTCTCCTACCAAATGCACAACCACCGCAATCACAAGACAATCTAAACCACAATACTCAAGTCATTCCGCAAGTCATTTTTCTCAAGCATCTCCCTAACATATATCAAGGTGTCTAGCGCGGTGTATGCTTAGCTCATGCAAATCAAATCTAGTCGATCGACTTGGTTGTATGAATGGCTTGTGTTTGAAAGAGGAGGCTAAGTGTGCATCCGCAATGCACTAATGTTGGGGGTCTCTCATATAAAAAGTGTAATGTTCGGTAAAGGTAAAGACTATCAAGAAGGAACCGGATATTGATGTCATGAAGCATTTTATCCATAGGGACCTACCCAATAATCCGACTTAATTACTAAGAGATTTTCTACCCTTTTTGAATACTCATTTAGCTCTCTCATTATGACAATGATGTACTTTGGAGTTAGGCGAAAATGATGAACGAGCTCCGATGAGGTAATGAGAAGTCATCTAGCCCGCTTGATGATCGCCAGTTTTTATCTCGAGTGTTTTTATTCTTTTAGCTCTTTTTGGAGATGGCTCCTTTTTAGAAGCATCTTTTCTTTTTAGCTCTAGTCCGATATTTTTCTTTTTCTTTTATACCGGGTTGTCTCCCATTTTGGAAATTTCTTTTTGCTTTCAAAACTCCATTTTCAGGATTGACTCATTTTTGGAATTTCTTTTTTTCTAACCCTTGAGACAAGGTTTTGTGATAGGTTAGGCGTAGGATTTCCTTCATCGAGCTTCAAATCCGAGAATGAGATTGTCATTACCTAAACTCCAAAAACTTAATCAAATCTTTAAACAAAGCACTCACCAACCCATAATCTTTTGATTGCTTATGAGGTCAGTTAGGCGATCTGGAAAGCAATTGGTTCACGTATCAGCCTCCGTTCTCTGCAGTCTTGGAATGAGAATCTTTTGATGATCAAGAACCTCAGCCCAGCTAATCACCGAAAACTCTTGCGTCCCTCTATTGGCAAACCACCATCTACACTCTCTGGACTGAAAGAAACCACCGTCTGCAAAACAATTCCTCTCGGCCAGAACATGTCCTCCTTCGTCCCATCGATGTTCTCAATAGGAATCAAGCCTCAAGCATGTGTAAGTCTCGACCAAAACTTGCTTCGAACCTTCTTCAGACCTGGTTGGCTGCTTCCCCCGAAATTTTAGGCTGATCCGCTAATGCTTTGTCATGTGGTGCATCATTTTCTTCGATCCATCCACTCCTCATCTTCTCTGCGTTTTCTCCCCTTAAAGATCGTGATCTACTTCTTCATTTATCTTCATAATTCACTATAGCGGTTAGTACGGCCGTAATATTTAGTTTGTAATGTTTAGTTCGTTATTGCTAACTAGGGTTAGCTTAAATCCTATTCGAACTAGAGTATCTTTAGTTTGTTTTATAAAATTGGGGTTTGGGCCAAAACATTTTTCCTTTTTTTTTTAAATAGAAAACCGATTCACAAAAACTCTATTTTCTCTCTCGTAAAAATAGTATAAGAGATGAAGATGAAAAATAGTTTTACATAATTTTCTTATTATTCTCAAAAAATTGTCTCAAAATTATCTCACAATCTTTTTTAGACAACCTTCCATCTGTTTATATAAAACTGAAAAGGTATGCAAAGAAAAAAAAAACATTCGTCTCAGGTCGCCTCCTTTGATGATGAGGCGGGCGTCTTTCAAGCTTCAGGTCGCCTCCTTTGATGATGAGGCGGGCGCCTTCCAAGCTTCAGGTCGCCTCCTTTGATGATGAGGCGGGCGCCTTTCAAACTCCAGGTCGCCTCCTGCTTCTGTTCGACAGTTTCTCTTGGAAATTCCTGGATTCTGCTGAAGTGGAGGAGGCGGTTGCCTTTTGGGCTTTTGGTCGCCTCTTTTGCTTAGCGGGAGATCGCCTCTTTGAAGTTCAGCTCATTGCCGACAGTTTAACATATTATGGTGATTTTTCCTTCCAAGCCTTAGGTCGCTTTTCGTGTTCCCTTGTGATTTCTGACGTCTTTCCCCGAATCTTCCGAAGATGCCATTGAATACATTGGTTTTGGTGATGCTTTGAGTTTGGATTTCTTTGACTTTTCCGGGAATCTCCCTCACAACACGGCTCGAATTCCTAAAAAGCTCCATTTGACCAATTTTGTACACTTTTGGGCCATTTTTACCTGAAAACGGTAAATTAGAGAAAATGCACCACCAAATCCTAAAAATGCAGCTTTTGCTGTTTTACCTATCTAAATGATGATAAAGTGATGAGATCAAACGTTAGAAGTGACATAAAAAAAGACTAAAACACGTAAATTTGAGACTGATCAGGTATGTCATGAAATGATGTTTCTTGTCAAAATGATGCATTGGTTAGGAAGGTGTGTTTTCCAAAAACACATCTCTTCCAAAATCCAAAAGACACAATCTTTTATAGAAAAGTTGTCTTTAATTTAGACACAACTCCAATTGAGGAGAAACTAATTAAGGCTTAATTAGCCATTAGGGCTAGTTGTAAAAAAATAAAAATTAATAACCAACATGACGGGAGCTAGTTGGTGGAGTGATAATACTCCATGTTTTCCCAGTCACAGAACGTTGGTTCGACCCACCTCCTCTACATGAGGTTTAAATTGATGACAAAAAAAAAAATTACCAGCGTACTAAGAAAAATGCAGTAAAAATGAATAAGTAGTATGAACCCTAGTTTAAAAAAGTGTGTATAGGCTACTCACTAAAATTAACTCGGAGTCGCACTGGTCCATCGAAGCGAGCCGATGCAAAAAGTGTGTGCATAGATATAGAAGGCTCATATGGCTCAAGGCTCGAGCTTTTTTTTTTTTTTTTTTAAGAAGTTAAAAAAAAATTACTTCTTTATCAGTCTTTCATGGAAAATTTTTATTATTCAAATAAATATGATTTGTTGAAAATATTATTCTAGAAAAAAATAGGTAATAATTTTGGTTCATAAGTTATGTTTTTCCTTTTTGTTTAAGGGTTGTGTTTTTTATGTTTGAAAATTTTATTGTTGATGCGTTTTGATGCAATAAAGTCCTTGCTTTTTTACGCCTAGACTCAAAATGAGGTTAAATGACTTTGGCGCTTAGCACCTATTATAACCAAGGTTTGAATACCCAACTAAATTTGGGAAGTTAATACAAATTCTTTAAAAAGAGAGGAAGCAGAATAATAATTGAAGTTGTGTACAACTTAAGATGGTGTGTGTGCTATGATGATCACGGCCGATTTAACTTTAGGAGCAAAGGCGCGGCCGCGGATAAAAAGAGCCAACAAATTAAAAAATTAAATTAAATTATTTTTTTAACTGAAATAACTAATTATTTTAATTAAATTAGTTTTGTCTTAATTATTACAAATTAAATAAAAAATAATATTGTAAAGATTATTTAGAGTAGAGAGGTCCGAAAAAAATATAGTCAAAATGTTTGTACATAAATGCAAAGATAGACGAATATAAATTTGTTAAGCTCTAGTAGTAAAATTTAAGAAGACCCTACATCTTATATAATTTTAAAGAGGGCCTCCGGACTAGCCCTGAAATTGTCTAAATTTTTTGGGCCGAAACAAAAACAAAAATTGAGGCTATTTTCTTAAAGAAATGAGACCTACATCTAATAAAAATATTTTTATAAAATTTGGAACCAGAGCATATGTTTATTCCGGAAACTTGGAACCGGAGCAAATGTTTACTCCGGCTCTACTCAAAACCGGGCCTAGGGACCCTATCATATATATATATACAATATTAGGGGTCTTTTCAAATTTTTGCTCAAGGACCTCAAAATAGTTAAGACGGCCCTATCATCAAATTCAAACCTAACCGATCTTAAGGATACCATCCTCTAGAAGGTTGGCATCAGTTCAAAGAATATTCTCAATCTTGATGCTGCTTATGTAGCCCTGAAAAAGGATCACAGAGTTATATTCATCCCACTTTCCATCTCAAATAATCCTTACAAATGCTTTGGCATGAACACGGGAGAAAAAGAAGATAATGAAAATTTAACGTAAAGCATTGAAGAGTCTTTTATATGCGCACAACTCCATTAGCAAAAGCAATAGCCATTATCATTGGTGTATACAAGGGGTATGAGTGGACATATGCCTCCCTAAATCCGAGGAATTTTTTCTTTTGCATGTAAAAGAATAAAAATATTTGTTTCAATATAAAATTTGACTATGTCTATCCTAAATTGTTTTTGCCCCGAATAAAAATTCTTCCCGAATTCGTCACTGGCCATGATGATAGCAACTTCCATCACCCAAGAAAGAAGACTCCACATGAAACATAAAATATTTAAATAACTTGCTCCCGAAAAGAAACAAAAAAAGAACTTTGCTTTCTGTAAGCAGATCTGCTAGAGGTCCTACTCCCACTAGGTGGAGAATACCTGGGAACATTTGCTGCATTCTGTCATAGAAAATAAATTGAGACATGAATTTATTAAGCTCACCGAGCTGGGAGAACTCCATAAGCTAGTCAAGACACTACATCAAATTAGTCACTAAATAGGAAAGCCTTCAGATGTGGAGTATTTTTGTGGTTGGTTTGGGGCCGTTTGAGGTAATGGAGAGATTTTTTGAGGGTAAAGCTAGTAGCAAATGGTATGTAACCAATCTGCTCGGAAATTAAGAAAGCATATTCTTGGAACACATGACTCAAGACAAAATGTACATTTTGTCAAGGTAAAGCTGAGATTCAACTGAACTTACACTTGAAGAAACTTTTATAATTGGTTTGCAGAAAAAGTGTCACTGCAATAAGCATCCAGTGGTGGAGGTATCATGCTCCATGTGCGTTGCTGCAGATTATTTGTTGCTCTAGTGATTTGCTGAACTCTACTCCTACAAAATTACTATACGACTTAACTAATCATCCAAAATACTATACTAAGCATCATGTTACATATACTAAAAATAATGGATTCGCGAAAGAGAAAGCAGATGAATAAACACCTTGTATAAGCATATATGATCTCATCTTTTGTGAAACAATCCTCTTGAGAACCAACCTCGTGCAAATAGAGAAAATCAGGATTGACGCATGCCTGGAAATAATATCATGCAATTCATCATTCCAGAGACATTTATCTCAAGTTTTAACTGAAAGGAGGTAACCAGAAGAACAACTCAGGGAGCCAGAAAGCAGAAAAAGAATAGAATGCATACCAAATTTCTCAGCCATGCATGGTAGTACTTGGTTGTCCCAAAACATACCCTGCAAATAACTTGTCCAAACTAGTGATGAGACAATGACAATTGAAAATCATACAACATTTCTTAATGATACATATCTATAACTCGTACACTTTTCCGTAGCCTTGAATTCACAATTCGTCCTTTGTATCACTTCCGCTACTCTTTTTGGTACTTTCGGGTTGTGTTTTGGTCTCGGTAGTTTCTACTTTTGGTGTGGACTCAACGGTTTTTGAAGTTTCAGTCGATGCAGGCTTCTCTAGCTTGAAAGGTGTGTTGCATGTTTCCTTAAAAACTTGTGAAATGCAACCACAGTGCGGTATGTATCAACCGTAATCTGCTCCACAACACAACACAAAAGAAGTTAATTATCTGTTTCAGAGCTAATCCAAGAAGACAAAACGGATGCAGCCAAAGAAGCATAACTTACCATTTATGAAGTCTTGTTGCCTGCAGGGAAGAAGAAAATTGTAGCGAATCCTTCGGCCTGCAAGGGATAATAATCCTTCGGCCGAAGTATTCAGCGACTGGCTTCCCATATTCATGATTATCCAAATCCACAGATACAAAGATGAGCTTTACCGAGAAATAAAAAGCTTCTTAGAAGTAACCATAGGAAGATAATATAAAGCCAGCATTGCCCCTAAGGATCCTACCTTTCCTTTAAATGATTTCGCTGCTTCTTGAAATTCCGAAAGAACTTTTTGTGAGTCATTTTTGGTTACAAACAGTAACAACTACAAAGTGAACATATACTTTCACGTTAGAAAACCTACATAAACCATCTTTGAAATTTTGAAATGAGAGAATCACAATAAGAACATTGGACACACCTGCTTCTTTATTGCGCTGTCAAAAATTTCAGGGGCACTCTCTTTGGTGAAAACTGAGACAAAAGGAAGTTTGTTGGCAGACACAAACTAGCAATAGAAGACTTAACAAATTCACCATCTGCAGATTAACATCTGAAAATATAATAAGCAGAGCTCAAGAATATTAGTGCTAAATTAAGGCATAACAAAAAATTTACAGAACCAACCAGACTAATCTTCTCATCTGCTCTCTTAACTAGAACCAAAGCAGGTCGTCTAGACTCCAAATCGAGGTGGAACAACTTGTCAACATCAGGTTAGGCTTGGTCCCCAAGGTGTATCTCCAAGTGTATCTCTTACCATTGCTAAATACTCATATCAAACCGTATTAGATTCATTTTTCGTTTTTTCATAATTGACCAGTTTAGAGCCGGCCCAATAAAGCCCAAAACATTTTAATGCCTAAAGAAAAAAAAAAGTTTAGAAATATATATCAGTTGTGAATCGAACCCGAGATATTGATCAATATTTTGTCCAATCTACCGCGGGGCTATTAGCCTAGGGACGTGTTTAGGAAGTTCAAATCTGATCTGCCAAAGACAAATCGCTGTTAGCTGAGGATCTCTACACAAAGGAATCTAGAAAATCTGTAATCCACCATAAAAAGCTTGTAACTTAAGTAAAAATAGAAAGGACGTGTTGGAAAGTGTTTGACGTTTTACATAACTTTTACATGCAAGGTTTTCCATTTTGGTCATGTGACCAATTGTAACATTAGATCAATCTTTTGCCTCTCCAAAAAATAAGAATCATACTTTTTTTTTCTCTCCTCTCCATTCCTTTTTTTCTCATTCTTCTTCTTCTTCCACAGTCCGATTCCACCATCTTCCTCTTCATCATTAGCACTATTCTCACGAAGATAAAGAACCTCTCTCTCTCTTCTGTTTCTAAGTTCTTCATTTTTTGGTGAGTTTTCAGGTAAATTTGGTTATTTCTTTTTTGGCACATTTCTTGAATTTTTGACTCTGTCATGCTTTTCTCTAGCTAGCTCTGAAAGGTTCTGTTAGAGTACTTCTTAAAAGTCTCCATTTTTCTCTTGTTTAGGGTTTGATTTTCTGTTCCTCTCATTTCAACCTTTTTTTTTTTTTTTTTTTTTTGGAGAATTTTTGAGTGTTTGGGGATATTCAAGGTTGTCTGAAACCAATCTCTCGCAGCTTGTTTACTTCTGATGGCTATTGAAGAGAAGCCTCTAAATCCTCTCAAGTCCCATGGGTGGTCCAAACCAGAATCATCTAATACCACTATCGAGAAGGGACAAGGAGATGTATGTTCACTTTCGAAGTCATTCACGCCTAGGATCAGGAGAACTTCATCTCTACCTGTGATTCATATTGCTCTTTCGAAGTCAGAATCAGGAACCAATGTTGCTCCCCAAACTCCTCGTGTAAGCTTTCTCTTTTTCGGTTTAGATTAATTTGCAATCATTTAAGTACTCATGAACTTGGTATTTCAGAGCAAAGGAAGTGTGCATCTAGCTCGATCTCGCTCTTGGCCTATTGATGACAAGGACTTAAGCCTAAAGGGAATGGACTCATTCTTAAACAGAGTTATTCATTCATCTATAGAGAACAATGGTCATCGCATCAGGTTGGATTCAAGTGACGCGCTTATCCCTGGTCTTGTCGATGACATTGCTCTGAAATGTCTTGCTCTGGTTCCTAGATCAGACTATCATTCGCTATTTTCTGTATGCAAGAAGTACAATAGGTTGCTTAAAGGTTCAACTCTGTTTAATCTAAGAAACGAATTGGGGTTAGTGAAGTATCATCTCTTCTTGGTTTCTTACTTCGGGAAATGGTTAGTCTTTTCTCCCATGGATAATAATATATGGATGACGCTACCTAAATTACCCTCCGGCTCCTCCCTCTACTACCCGTCTGATGAGTTTTTGGCTATAGACGACAAGCTCTTCGTTTTCAGGAGTGAGACGTTTCATAATGTGATTTGGAGATACAGTTTGAGTTCTGGTTGTTGGGTCGAATGCGAAAAAATGCATCATCCTCGTATCATGTTTGCATCGGGAAGCCTCGGCGGTATTGCTATTGTTGCAGGAGGAACAAATAACTTTAATTTACTAGGATCAGCTGAGCTTTATGATTCTTTTTCAGGGAGATGGGAAATGCTTCCCAATATGCATTCCCCTCGAGTACTATGCTCAGGGTTTTTCATGGATGGTAAATTCTATGCGATTGGAGGGATGTTGAGAAATGAATCGGTTACTTCTGGAGAGGAATTTGATCTCGAGACACGACAATGGAGGAAGATTGAAGGAATGTATCCTTATATGAACCAAGCACCACATTCACTACCTCTTGTTGCAGATGTTAACAATGAGCTCTTCTCACTCGAGTACTTAAACAATGTGGTGAAGAAGTACAATAAGATGAAGAATATGTGGGACGTAATGGGAAGGTTACCACCGTTGGTGGACTCATTGAACGGTTGGGTAGTTGGGTTTAAAGCGTACGGTGACCAGCTGTTGGTGATTCACGGACAACAAGGTTATAATGGAGAGGAGGACCTTGTGGTGAATTCTTGGTGTCCGAAATGGGGAGCTAAAGATGGGAAATTGGATTGGAAAATGATTGTAGTTAAAGAGGATGTTGGTAGATTTGTGTTTAACTGCGCAGTGATGGCTTGTTAAAAAAAACTACCAATCTTTGTTTCTTCAGCTTCCAAGTTTTTTTTTTTTTTTTTAATATTAATCTCTATCTCTGGTTTGTTCCTCTGTTCCCTTCTATCTTTAATGACAGTTATAACTTGTTGATATGATACTCAGCCATCCCTAGAGAGTTCACACTTTGGCCTTCATTCCACTTATCCCAATGTCTATTAGACAATATTTAATTTGCGGATGTTTGTTGTCTCGGGAGATGTGAGAAAGGATATAAGCTACTTCCCTGTGTGTCTGATGATCTATTAGCCTTGAAGAAGATGAGTTTCTGAGATCACCCATTAACTTGATGTTGTGCAGCAGACAAAGACTCCTGCCTCAACATTTGGAGTCTTGTTTCGTTTTCAAAGGAATTCATTTGTGATGAGACCAGGCTTTGTACTAAAATCCATAAAGCATAGGCTATAGATATCAGTTAATCAGTGACGTACTTAATTAGGGTCATAAAAGCCTAATTAAAGCTTTTTTTTTATTTAATATTTTTTATTAAAATTGTGGTTTAATTCAAATAGATTTTTAAAAGTTACTAATATAACTTAATTTAAAAAAAAATTATGGCCTAAATTTTTAAAAAAAAAACTTGGAGATTTAAGGCGATTAACTTTTTTTCGAACAAATATGAAAGCTTATGCTATATTAATATTAGCAATGCCAGGGGTATCAATTTAAAGAAGCTAAAACTTACTATTTTTCATCGTTAACGGTAGTAGAGGTCACATGTTCGACCTTAATAAATACTCTCTCCTTATGTTTTTTTTTCATACATTTTTAAATAATATTTTAGAAAATTGCTTACTTAACAAGATAAAAAGTTTTAGACTATATTACCCTCATTCTCATTCTCAGTTGTACTAAATTATAACTATTTTAATTTTTTATGTTTTAATAACAATATAGATGATACCCCACACTATGCGCGGGTTTAGTTTTATTATTTTTAGGTAATAATTTTTTTTCGTATTATTTGTTGTTGTATACTTTATTTAATTTTTTTCAATAATATTCTTTTTTCACTTAAAAACTTCTCTCTCTTCTCTCTTCAGGGAGAAACTTTATGTCGGTTTTTCGAGCATATTCTTCATCTGAGTGCGACAAACTCTCAACGTTCTTCAGGTTGTTCGGTGAACGGCGCCATTAGGCAAATTCATAATAGAATTTTTTTTCAGCACACAAACAATATGGATATAAACAATATTCATTCTTTTATATATTTCCTCTATTTAATATATTTTAATTTTCATACGTCAGAAAACCTCTCAATTTTATTATGCAATCAATGAAAGTTAATTTATAAAATAATTGGTCTTAGTTATGAAATATAATACTTGTTTTGTTGGCATACTACATTATAAAAAAACGTCTATTTATGCCTCTGTCTAAGTAGATGTAAAGTTTCCTAGATTATAACTCATGCTATGCGTGAAATTAATAATTTTTAGCAGTTTTTAATTATACAATTTGTATATGTTATTTTAATTTCTTTTTATGCGTATGTAATAGTACATTTTTTCAAAGATGTTTATAATTCATATGAAAATATATAAAACAACAATGAAATAATCGTTTTGGGTTTTCCAATATATTCAAATTTCTCATAATGGAAGATGCATGAAACATACACGTTGTGGAGATTATTTTTCCTCTCTCAAGTTTGGTGTTTTGTTTTGACATTGTGCTGGTTAACCACGGCGAAATATTTTTTTAGACGAATTAAAAGATGTCTTGGACGAAAATCGAAATATTAAATCTTACTTCCTATTCTTTTTCATTGTTAGAACTTCCACCGTTACCCCTACAATTTAATTTATATAATTTAATTGAAATATAAATAATTTGAAGTAAAAGACACAAAATCTAAGTTATAGTAATATTAATTTAAACAGAAAAAGTGAAGGACTCCAAAAGTCGTATTCAAGAATATTACTATAAACGGCAGAATTCGTGCGTGTATTCTTTTTGCTTCCTTTTTTTTTATTTCCTTAGAACTTTATAAATCTAATCCAACAATTAATTATAGATAATTGACTTCAAAAATTTTTAAAAATAATCACTTGAAGCAAATAAAACATAACCACAGTAATACTCAATTTAATTTATTTTTTTTGGTAAAAGAAATTTCATTTTGATCAAAAAAAAATGTAAAAGAATTAAAATAAGGATATTTACCAAAAAAACAGCGGGGGAACGTGCTAGTGATTCTTTTTGCTTATTTATGTGGAAAAGTCTTGCTAATCTCCAATTGCTAACCACTTTATATATAGGGTAAATTATTTGGGAAAAGAAGGTAGACGGTGAAGTTTTTCATCTCTCATATTAATAATAAACCAATTTATTAGTATGTAATAGTGGAAGTAGTGGATTTGTGGATTCGAGGAAAATAAAGTAAATTTATTGATTTAAATTAGAAGTTCAAGTGAGTTGATGTTACATATTTTTAATTATATTCAAGTTAACGTAACCACTATAATACAAATCGATGATATAATTATTAAATTGTTATGAACTAGAGAGAAAAGAAAGAAGTTGTTGTCTTATTGATATAGAATATGATGGACTAGGTCCTTATTTATAGGGTTACAAGAGGGTATAATAGGAATATCCAAGAATATTTATAACACTCCCCCTCTTGGATACTCACTTAAAAAAAATATAAATATATGGTAATACGTCCTAAGTAATTGCCTCGTTAAAAACCTTACCATGAAAACTCATTTG
>OVAW01000380.1:0-15886 GCA_900406365.1 Heliophila coronopifolia | reverse complement strand
GATGAACTTTTTTGGATGAGGGCCATCTGAGATGATTACTCGGCGGGATTGGCAGATATCACTAGTACTAAAATAATAAATGTGTTGATGATTATTTTAAAACAGATTTAAGTTAATTTATATTATTTTTTTTAAAGTGTGGTGATGATTATCTGGCTATTTACCCAGATAGCTCTATTGACCAAAAAAAGTTTTCTATGGCTCTTAAAAATTTCCTCTGGCCCTATTAAAAAAAAAAAGTTTTAGACTGTTATGCCCTTTTACCCAATCCGAATCTGGATCAGATCCGATTTTCNAGATCCGATTTTTCAGATTCGATTTCGTCCTAAAACACCATTGATTTCGTCCTAAAACACATAAATCTCTGATTTTATCCAGATTTCGGATCTGATTTCGTCCAAAAACAACATCGATTTCAGATCTAATTTCGTCCGAAATTTTTAGAAAAACTAAACCCTAAATCCTAATGACTAACCCTCAAAACTCTTAAATTCATAAACCCAAGGGAAAAAGAAAAAAAAATATCGAGAAAGAAAGAAGAAGGGAAGAGGAAGAAATAAATGGAAGAAGAAGAAACGAGGAAAAAGAAGAATGGAGGAAGAAAAAGAACAAAAAAAAAAGTAAAAAGCCAAAGAGAGAGGAAGACAGAAAAAATAAGGATAGTTTAGTCTTTTTGATATTTTTTGGATTTAATTTTAATTATCATAAATTAGGGAATTTTCTGAGGATATTTTTGGAACTGAAGTCCACTGGAAGAAATAATTGTGACAGTGTCTAATCAAATTTAAACCAAAGATACTGTTGCTAGAATCTAATCTCATTTGCATGGTTAAATAATATAAAATTTAATTTAATTTGTGTAATGACAACGATCTGAATTCAAATTTAATAAGTAAGTGGCGTCTTAAATTCAAAATAAATATGGTTTTCATAAATTTAATTCATTTTTTTTGTCAAACAAATTTAATTTATATATCAGCGTGTTTTTGGTGGCGGAATTCGTGGATGTTACTCGTATTAAAATTATAAATGTGGTGATGATATTTCTAAACCGATTTAAATTGAAAATAAAAAATGTGGTGATGATTCTCATTTTGACAATGTGTCCAATCAAATTTAAACCAAAGATATTGTTGCTAGAATCTAATATTGCTTGTGTGCTTAGATAATTCAAAATTTAAATTAAATTTGTGTAATGACAACGACGCGAGTTCAAATTTTATAAGATAATGACACGTTGACAAAAATAAAAATAAAAAACCATGTCCTGGTAACCAACTGTTTTAGTGAGTAATCATTGGTTTACATAGTACCAATATATCACTAATATATTACTATATTGTTAACAAAAAATATGACACAATTTATGTTTATTTACATAGGTTTCGAAGAAAAGAAATATTTTTGAAACCTATATATAAATTACACAATCGCAAATTGTTTACATGAGAAAATATCAGAAAAATTCACATTATTAAAACAGAAAACACTTAAAATTCTCAAATTTTTTTGTAAAAATAAAAAGGTTTTTTTTGGGTTCGAGTTTTGTGTAATACATAAATAGAGCTATAAAATTGGTGAACAGACCGCATAGGTACAGTTATGTCACAAAATTTTAAGTTCATAAAAAGCGATCAAATATATTTGATTTTATATTGTTTTCAAATTAAATGGATGGACGCCTATAGTTATGTGGTTCTTGTCCATAATATTTTATTTTGACAATTCTCAACATCAAATTCATAATCAACCCGCTCACTAGTCGGAATAAACACCATTACACCAACGAATACTAAGAGAGACCACTAAACCTTAAACCCTAATTCAATAAATTCGCCGATCACACAAACTACCCGAACCACCCAAACCGCCAGAAATGTACCTCATTAAAATATTAGGTCGGCATGCGGGTAAATATGTACGCAGTTATTGCTTGTCAGCGTTGTGCATGGTCATAAATGTTTCGGAGCATAAACCCGCATAGACTTCAATTCTACCCATTACCCCGGATGTTTTTCTTAGATACCATAATTGGAAAGCCCAACCAACTATTTGACAACCCTTTACATAAACAAACCAAAATATAACAAAAGTAGGTTGTAATCTTATCCATATATCCTATGATACAAAATATGATATATATCACAAAATAAACCTAGAGAGAGAAGAAATTAGAATTAAGATAATATATAAACGCACTAATTGAGAAAATGGAAAAATGAAGAAGACATGCACAAAAAGAATTTGTTAGGACTTTAACACACAATTGTTATTCCCACCTTTATTCTTTCTGAATCATATATATCTTTGTTATAATTGTGCAACTATTGTCATTTATCATTAAAGCCAATATGCTCCTTTTTTTACAAAGAAAAAAACTCTTTCACTGTGCTTTATGTCGCATTATTATTGTACTATATCATCGAGCATTTTTCTCAAAAGTTTTAACGAGATAATTTTATTTCTCATTAATGATTTTATAACCTTCGGATTTAGTTTTTTAGTCAATTATTTTTGTTGGACTACAATCAGTTATGTATGATGAGTATACTGTATAACTATGATTTAATAAACTCTTGACTCCTGACATCTTGGTTAAACTAAGAATGTTTTACCAACTAGATTGCAAGACTTATTGCCATATAAAACTATAAATTACAAAATATTTTACATATTATGAAGCAATGGCAAAATCGTAAAAAAAGAACAAAATTGTAATTTTATCATTTTCGAATAAGAAAAATATATTTAGAACGAGACTAGATCAGATTATTTTTTCACCTAGGAGGCTATTTGTGCATTTGTCCCCTAAATCATCACATATTAATAAGCATTATTTAGTCTTTGGAGCTAATCTTGCTGTAAATGTTTTGCGAGAAATTATTTGTAGAAATTTAAAGTGAATTTTGTTATGGTTTATCGCAAATTCACTTTTAATTTGTAGAGAGACCAAGGTTCGTATATGTTCTCTAGATTTTCAGAATTTTTTTTGATGAAAACAAAAAAATCCTTTTGTTGTTTTCAGCGTAAATTTTGTTTTTTCAACTGTGTCGCTATAAATTCTTTTTGGATTTGTCACTGCTTCTAGGAATAGTTAGTTTATGAGTTTCCATTCGACTATTTCAATTCACTAGTCAATATATTAATTTCTCTTCATAATTTATTTTTTCATTGTCTATTTTATAAAAATAAGTGAAAATTAGTGTTGCCGGAAAAAAAGAATATGACCTTATATTTATAAACCTTTTGAAAAAATAAACAACTTTTAATTCACAAATTATATAAATTTACGGAAGACAAATAGACTAGTGGTTGCCAGTTCCGTCCTTTTACTAGGTAACCGAAGTTCAAACTCATTTGTTTCAAGTACAGGAGAAATTAACTAGAATTTAATTAGTCAATAAAATTAGATGGTAAAAAATAATTTATTTAAATTAAAATATTCAAGATGACTCATTTTTTTTTTCCACATACTTCTTACCTATAAATATAACATCTCACCACACCCATTATTTCACTCACCTTCTAGCTTTCTTCTTCTTATAAACTAAGAAAATAAAAAAAAAATAAAAAAACACCTGAGAGAAACATAAAAATGAGACCACTAAGCATAAAACAAACATCAATAAATGTAACTAAACACAACTCAACAGAACCCTTTAGTAATCACCGACCACCGTTATCTCCATGGCAGTCACCGGTCCCTTACTTGTTCGGTGGTCTTGCGGTGATGTTTGGTCTTATAGCTTTCTCTTTACTCATCCTCGCTTGCTCCTATTGGCATTCGTCCGGCGAAGGCAACGGTGGTGAAGTTGAAGAGGAGAAAGAGAGTCGGTGTGGAGAGAAGGAGGAAAAGATGGTGTATGAGGAGAAGATTCTTGTTATTATGGCCGGAGATGATTTGCCGAGGTTTTTGGCTACTCCGGTGGAGAATAAATGTGTTTGTGGTGGTGAGGGTAATATGTTCATTTCAAAGGAGGATGGTGGTGGTGAGGGTAAAATGGTACTTTCAGAGGAGCATGGTGGTGTTGAAACTAGTCCGTGAGTTTTTTTAGATTGTACTTTGTTGGTGAATTTCTTGGGAGATTTTCCCGGGAATGTAAATTTTAGTGAGAAAATTTTAGGTTATGAATTATTAATGTTTTTTTTTTCAACAATTAATGTTTATTTAAATATAAAATAATTAATCATATTATAAACGCAAATGAATATTATTTCAGAGCTTTCATAATTCATCCCACACTAAATACTTTGCTAATCCGTGAATTATTTTTTGTCGCAAATTTACAAAGGATTTATAACAATTTTATTATTAATTCATTGTTAATAATTATTAATCATATATTAGCAACAATATGTCGACAACAAAAATTGCAACAATATATTCTTTCACTAATCATTTTTCCTTGTAGTGCATATAGACTGATTAAATATTATAACCCTTTGTTTACTCATTTTTTCTGCAATTTAGAGATTTTCATATCTTATTAAACTTAAAATTATACATTTTTGTTTTTTATATAACTAACATTTTTTAACAAAATAATTATATATTGTACAAAACAAAAATTGCATTGAATTGAAGTCGAATTCTATTGAAACATATTGTAAATGTGGTTATCAAATCTATTAAATTTATTCACTTAATTGCCATATATTCATGTTATATATATATGTTTTTTTTTCATCGTATTTTTGTTGTCATATATATAATTGTGTGCTACTTTAGCTATCAATTCCATAAATAATTTATAATAAAATTATAACTATATTTTTAAATTATTCTATTGAACTATAATAATAATACTTAATATGAATTCAAAACGATTTTTAATCTTTAAAAACAATAATAATTCGATTACTTGTCCCAATTTACTTACTTTGCTTTAAATTTGATAATTTCCAATCAACAACCAACATTTTCTTTTTTCTCTCATGCTATTAATGCAAAGAGATTTTTTATATTTTGAAGTGACGTGCACTTTTCAAAAATGTCTAAATAAGGAATTACATTTCTTTTTCTATCAATTTATATTAATTAATATATCAATATAAAAAACTAAAATGAAAAATAACTTACATTCGTGGAAATAAAACAGCTAATGGGCCCACTTGTCCTTTTATTAATTGTATTATTATTAGGTTTAAGGTGAAAATAAGTAATTCATATTTGTCTTCAACATTTAAATTTTAGGTTTTAAATAATACTTAGTTGGTTGATTTTTTTTTAATTGACGCAAAGTAAAATTGTGATTCATATTCATATATCTATATCACCAATGGTAAAATTTTTTTTTTTTTTGTAAGGTAAAAATTTTCTTTTATTCGATATTTATTCTATATCATACAGCAGTTCATTTAGTTGTAAGAAAAAAGAAAAAAAGTGTAAACTTTTTTTTATTTAGATAATGTGAAAAATTATCTAACATGCTGAAAATAAAAACTATTGAATGAAGATTATTTAAAATTTTTTATGTCTCAATAAAACTTAAATTGTTTGAAGCTCGAAGACCCCACTTCTTATAATTGTTTTTATTTTTTGAAATGATAAATCATATTAATTTTTTTTTTTTGAAATAAAAGTTGCAAAACATGCTAAAAAATATTACAATACATACTAGAAAAAGAAGAAGAGCACACAAAAATTTAGGGGCCTATTTTTAATTTTCGCCCTGTGCCCCGAAATGATTGAGCCGGCCCTGGATTCTAGACAGAAGTAGTAACAATGGCTTTTTGAACTTGCAGGTACAAGCTCTACTCCTACGCCTGTTGATCAGAGTCCTCCAAAAGTTCCGTTCAAAACTCTTCTCTCTGGATCGTCTCTCTCGTCGCTTTCTGTTACGCGTTTCTGTTTTTGTTGTTCTGTTTCTGTAAAAAAAAAACTTCTCTATTACTAAAAACACAAATCCTTATTAACTTGGGCTGTAAAAAACTTGGGCCTGATCTTCTTATATTTCCTACTGGGCCATTAAAGCCCAACTTAAAAAACATTCACATGTCTGTTAAAATAATTTGAAAAAAAAAAGAAAAGTGAGTTGACGATATGAAGACCAACAGTTCAGCGGTCCAAAAGATAGTTTCTCCATGACCTGACGACATGGACACGTAGCAGTTGATTGCGAAAAAAAAAATCATGAAATTCCGATTTAACGTATTTTCTTCTGTTTTTAATATGTGTTTTATTACATACCTAAATTTTGAACTTAGTGCAAATGAAACCCTGATTTTAAACGCTCTTTTTAAATAATTAATGGAATTGAAAACGACGGGAGTTTTGAGATAAAAAAACTAAGAAAAAAGAAACTGTATTCCTACTATAGTAGAACCAACTACCTACCGAATGCCCTTTAATCTAGTGGTTTGAGGCCACTAGCATGACCTTGGCATCGAGAGTTCTATTCTCGTCTCGACGATGAGGTTTCTTTTTAGTGGAATTTAAGTTAATGGGTCGGCCAGTTGTGATGACAAAAGAAAAACCCACTACCTAAAAGCAACCTAAAGCATTCTTTAAACAATTGAGCTAACTCATATATCTGGTAATAAATCAATCCTGTTTATATAGAAACTTAAAATTCAATTTTTTCAGGAATTTAAAAACGCAAAGTTTTAGCTACGATATGGGCCTGTCCGAGGGTCTGTCTACGTTTTTTTTTGTTAAGTGAAAAATGGTCATGGGTGTTGAGTAATGATGGGTCGGACAGACTATGGCTAACGGGAGAACTGGGATAACAACTAGACTTCAAGAATTGGGCTATCTGGTGGACAAGCTGCTATGTTTTGCTGGATATGACATAAATCACGTTTGCTAGAATTAGAGTTGTCAAATGGGTGGACTGTCCGTGGGCTAAGCGGTTGGGCACCCGCAGTTTGCGGTTTCGCCAATTTAGTCTGTTTATAAACCAACTTTAATATTTTATTCCGCGTATAACTATTTTATTAAGCATGCCCACCTGCCCGAAATTTTTTTTGTCAATTCATTACTTTAATTTTAATTTTTATAGTCAACAAAAAAACTTTAATGTTTTGTATTTTTTATAAAAAGCCTATGGGCTAACCCGCAAAAAAGCTTGTGGACGACTCCGCGAGATAGCACGCTATGACCGCCTGGACAGGCGCTGCGGTCATGGTCATCAACTTTTTAACCATAGGCCGTGGGCGGTTTTCAATTTTCTATGAAGACTAGTCCGTGGACCTTTAAAAAACCTCGGGCAGGCGACCGTCCGCCCATTTAACACCTACAGCTACAACTAGCTAGCTTAAGAACTCAACCTATTGTCCACAATCTTCTCCCCGCAAAAACCCGAGGACAAGATTGACTTATACCAAAATGGACTTTTTTTATTACCACCCCCATTTCATTATTCAAATTAGATGTAGCCCAAACGTGATCCGCCCATGTGACAGACGGCTGGCAACATGCATACTACTATGTTGAGACTCTCTGACACTCCTAGTTATATATGTATTGAACTGTTATAATATACAATGATCTCAAATTAAAAGGATAGCATCTTTCTAGATATGAACAGCTAATAAAATAATTTTGTAATTGCTATTTTTGGGTCAATACTTAATTATTTAATAAAACACTGATAATACCAATAAACTAATAAATAATGGAAACCATGAGCTGGCAAAAAAAAAAATGATGGAAACCATGTTCACACCAAATTGACTTTTAGTTGTTTACGTATATTATTTTTTTTTTGTCGGCAGTTGTTTATGTATATTATATGTGGGAGAAAAAGGAAGAAAATGTTATCAGAAAAAAAAAATTAAATAGGTAAAAAACATATCAATTATAGCACTTTCTTGTATCAATGATCTCTTCGTTCTACAAGTTTTAGCTTCATGATTTACAATAATAATTGTATACTTCTATAGGACAATAAAATAAGATACAATTACTATTTTTTGTTAAGAAATCATTTTAAACACCTTAACTAAATCAAATTAAAAGAACACGAAAGACTGTATCCAGATATAAACAGCTAATAAAAATTATTTCGTTTTTTTTTGCAATTGATTAAGTGGATCAAAAATATCATAAAATTTTAAGCTTTGAAAATACGAATAAATTAATAAATTATGGAAACAATGTTCAAAAACAAGTTGACTTTTAGTTTTGATTCCGTGTCTATATATTTTGGAGAAAATGGAAGATAACATTACCACAGCTAATATATATTCAGCAAAACAAAATAATAAATTTTTTTATAAATAATGATAAAAATTTGAAATTTTTGGTGGTGAATATTCAATTTTATTGACAGATTTTATTTTAATATATTTTTTCCATTAAGAAGGTGACTATTTAAAAATATAAGATGGCAATGATATCGGGTCCAAACTAGGGCTGGGAAAATATCCACCCGATCGGTATTTCTTGACCATGCCAAAAATAAAAGATTTAAATTTGGGTCGGGTCTTGATTTATTTTTGTTAGGGTATCAGATCAGGTCGGATAATACCCAAATCCCGATCATGTTTTATTTTACCTGATTAAAAGTAATTACTACGTACTAAAGTTTGATCTAAGAATCAATAGCCTCTCAATAATTCTCTCTCCAAAAACTTCTCGGCTTACTTTTTAATATTGAATTAAAAAAAAATATCAATTTTTCTCAATTCCGTAAAAACCTTAACAAAATCTGAAATCCCGAACCCAAACAGAAAAGTAATTTTAACGAATGGGTACAAGATTTCAAAACCCAAAATTCAATGTCCCGGTCCGAACCTGACATGAATACCCGAACGTCGATCCCTAGTCCAAACTAATTCTTCCTAATAAACACAATTTTTTAATGATGGTCAAAAACTTAAGTTTTATTTTATGAAGTATAAAACCCAATTTGTTTGGGAGTTCTTGGAGGCAAAACAATCTATTTTTGTTTTAAAGTTATTTGTTGGTGGAGTATTAACTGACGAATTTTATCTAATATTTATTTTAATTTAAATTTATTTTAAAATATATGGAGCCAAGGATATACTTTAAAATAAAAATTAAATTACCATTTTAAATTTAAAAATAATGAATATACGAAGAGATGTGAATCTATGACTAATTCAAAAAAAATAAAATAGTAAAATATTTGGACAGCATACAATTGAAAATTTAAAAGAACAGATGACATCATCAATATCCAGAAGAGATTAATAATTTATGAAATCGTGTAAACCATGAGTTTATTTGTTCTTCTTCAATATAGATATATATATGTGAGAAGCTGGAAGAGAAAATTATCACAGCTCAAATATCTTTCCCAAAAAAAAAAAAAAAACCTTCCAAAATTATCAAAATCTCTTGTTTTGCACCCATGGAATCTCCTGGTGGATTTTATGAGGTTGAAAAAGATGGTAAACTATTTCAATTTGTTTATCATCACCCCAAGTACAATCCCATTCCAAACTCCTCCGATGAAACAACCAACCACAACCACCTGAATACTCTTTTCTTATGTCCTGAAGAACGATGCCAAAATGACTATTTTTCTGGAGAGCCTACCCACATTTTAAAGCTCAAATCTTCTGCTGAATACACCCTTCCTACAACGGTGAATCATCGTATAGTCCCCTTATATTGGTGCAACCAAGAGATGGAAAAACTAGATGGTGAATGCATTCTGTGTCAGGGCTCATATATCGATGTAGATTTTTATTTTTGTGAAACCAGTGGTCAAAAATTTCGTAAACAATCTGTCATGTCCCCACTTAAGATAAAACACCCTTACCACCCTCAACATTTTCTCCACCTTTCCTTTCTTTTTAATGACTCTATCATTATAGAGAGTTTATGCTGCCGAAGAACTATACAGGGTTTGGGATATCATTGTGACATATGTGATGTTTTTATGCATACAACATGTGCGATGAATTCGGTACCCTTTGTTGTAGAGTCAATAAAAAGACATGACCATCCCCTCACCTTTTTCCCCAAACAATTTTCTTTAACTTGCAATGTTTGTGGTTTGGTGAGCAAACATTCTCCTGCCTATGTTTGTCTTAGATGTGGTTTTGTAGCTCACATAGATTGTATGAATTTCCCAAATATCATCAAGATATCACGTCACCACCATCGTACCTCTTATATTTCTTCTCTTCCATCTGGACGGTGGTCTTGTGGAGTATGTCGTCAAATCATTGACACTGATTATGGTGCGTACACTTGTCTCAAGTGTGATGATTATTTTGTTCATTCAAGATGTGCTTTGAGGAAAGATGTGTGTGATGGAGAAGAACTCGAAGATGTACCAGAGGAAGATGATATAACACAAGACGATGGACCATTCGAACTAATATCCGAAGGATTGATACAATATTTTCTACATGAGCATTATCTTCGGCTTGAGGTCAGCATATTTTATGACAAGAATAAAATTTGCGAAGTGTGTTTCCTTCCTGTCTATGAAGGTCAGTTTTATTCTTGCACTGAATGCAACTTCATCATTCACGAGGCATGTGCAGGACGTCCCCGTAGAGTACAACATCATTTGCATCCTCATCCACTTACATTAGAGATTCCAAGACATATTAATCCTACATTCTGCCATTGTGTAGCATGTAATCTTGCCGAGATTGAATTTGTCTATGCATGTCACATTATTAACTGCGATTTTAGGCTGGATGTACGGTGTGCCTCGGTTTTTGAACCGTTTGATTTCAAAGGTCACAAACATCCTTTGTACCTAGCTTTACACCCAAGCCAAATACCAATATGTGAGGTATGCAAATCAGATTGTGTTAAACAATTAAATTGCATTGAATGCGATTTTATTATATGTATGAGTTGTGCTACCTTACCATACAAAGCAAGGTATCAGCATGACACACACTTTCTAACACTAAAATTTGGGAAAGAAGTGTGTAAAGAAGATTGGTGTGAAGCATGTGAACAAAATTTAGGAGATACCGACACAAAAATGTTTTATTGGTGTAATGAATGTTGCACGACTCTTCATGTTGAATGCTTGCTTGGTAAGAAATATTATTGGAAGCTGGAAGAAATTTAAAGTTACAAGAAGGTCCAAATCCGTTTTAAAATTACACTCTTTTTTTCAAGTGTATGTCTTTCTATAAGTATACTTTGTTTTTGTTTTTGTTTGAATTCTTAATTTGTATGTTCTGACTTTTTTGTGACGTAATTTCATGTTTTTAATATTTTTATACATGTTTTTTTTTTACTATTTTGGTTCTTACTTCTTTAAGACTTAAAACAATACAGGTTAAATTACTAAATTACCGCAATTACCTTTTTTGAAACTATTTTTCTATCACGGTTATATGAATATTTGATATCTATTTTCAATACAACTTAAAATCAAACAATAAAAATTATTATTATAGTGATTAGATGTGATCACTTCTTTCAAATGTTCCCCTTCTTCAGTAGGTGCTTTTCTAAAGTTGGAGATATCTTATATATCTTATTGTATCTATTATTTGTTAAACTTTAAAACTTTAATGGTTATTTGGAGTACTCATTTATATATAAAAAAACAATTACTTACTTTAAATACTTCTTTTTACGGATATATACAAGACATCTCTAAAGATTTAAGAACAATTTCAATATGGATAGTGAATAAAGAATACTCACCTAGAAATGAGTAATACTCGCCTTGAGGTTACGGGTTACAATCCACGTTTGAGAGGGAATACTCTTCGATTTGGAAAGATTTAAAATTCTTTAGCCTCTGTCCACGAACATGCACAGGTTTTGGCCCAAAACTTGGAGGTAATAATAAAAACAAATATTTATAAATTAAACAAATATTGTGCATCGGTCCAAACCTTCGAGATAGTAATAAAAAAAATGTATATATGAGACAAATACATAAAGTAATATTAATAGTTTTGAATTTAATACTCAGCAATTTAAAATAAAAGTGTCAAAAGTGGATGTTAAGGTGTAAATTGTGCTCATGAATATGTTCCGCATAAAAGAAGCGACCATAAGCCTCAGGAGTGGATCCTATTCATTATACTTTGAGACTCGTGCCATCAATAAAAATTTGATAGGTGATGCTATTTATTTTTTAATTTTAAAGGTGGCTCATACCTATAACTTAAAATTACGAGAAATGTCAATGAAATTTTTGAATTTGTCTTTTGGGCTGACATAAAGCTATTGAAAACGACATAAACTATTGATAAGAATAGTCTTATACTTCTATTTAACGTCGTCAACAATGAGTAATAACTTCCATTTTAATAAAACACTTTCCTAAAATGTATGATGCTACATTTTTATTTTTATTTTGTGTCCCCAATAAAAAAACGTTCTAACACAAACAAAATGAGTTATGGAAAAATGGAGAAATGGTAAAATAGACAAGAGCAAAATGAAAAAGCCACAAACCTATTTCGTAGTGTTAGCTTGTCAGGGTATGTGTTTTTTTTTAATAGTAAGACCTTTTTTATTCTAATTGTGAACGTTGTCGATCTACTTCTTAAACAAAAACTTTTGTTGATAAACCAATTAAATTATAAATTGAATTATTTTTCAATTATTGTAAGTTAAATTGTTAATTTTTTTTTTCTAAAATATTTCAATAAAAAAGTATTTTTTTTCTTTGTAAGAAATTAAGAAACTCTTACTTCTATATGAGATTCCATTTAATTTTTTTTTTCTGAAATAGTTTTACGAAATTTTTTTTTTAATTTTTATTTTGCAATTCAAACTAAAATTATTTATATTTTTTTTTACCGGCTAGTGTAGTGGTCAAAGACCACTATTTTAACACCTCTCTTGGATGTTCGAACCCAACCGTAAGTGGAAGATGCATGAGATTATTTAGCCACTAGACTACTATATCCCGTCAAATCTAAAATTATTTATATAAATCGTAGATTTCGATAAATATTTGTAAATAGCTGTATATATTTCTAGATTTATTATATTCCGAAAATATTAATATAATATATGATGTATCTATGATTTATAAGAATTAATTTGGTTGGATTATGTTTTATTTAGTTTTGCATAGATTATACTATTTTGTGAATTTTTTACGTGATTTTTGTACGGTTCCAACTTTTCGATGTTGATGATTCAAACTTATGAATAAAAAAATGGTTTAATTTTCATTTCTCTAATTTGAGAATTTGTTTATATTAGTAAATTAATTTTATGGATTTTATTTTATTAAATTGTTCAATTCTCTATTTTTTTTTTTATTTTAGAGAAATTAGTAATGCATATTCATTTTTGACTTATGAAATTAAATCATTGTTTTGATCTCTTATGGCAATAATTTAATTTTATAAAATGATATTATATATGTGTGTGTTTTGAGACAAAAAATATATTAAAAGGAGAATAACATATTTTTAAAAGAAATGTAAAGATATTGCCCTTTTTTTTTTTTTTTTGCCGGCAAGATATTGCCCATTTAAGTCGGTAATTGTAAACGTCATTTGAAAATATATTTCGAAAAATGTTTTATATATAAGAACTAGAAGTACCTTCTGAGTCGATAATTACTCAACTTTTATAAATATATATATGGTTAAATAACTTATACATATGCCGAAAAGGTTAGTTTCAGCATATAAACCCGGAGTTCGCAAATTAGTCCGCTAATATTCTATTTTGTTTTTATATATTTTTTGTCAATACGGATTACAACAAGCTGTCCAGATAGCCTAAATTTCTTTAAAAAAAATGGTGTAATTAATTACATGTCTTAATTTAAAAATATTTGTATTTTGTCAAAATAAATTTGTATTTTGAAATATTTTAGGTATATTTTAAGAAATTTAAGAAGTTTTAGGAAAAAAAATAAAAAAAAAACTAAGAAGAAAAAGACCAAAAAGAAATAAATAAAAATAATAAGTCCCGGTAATCATGGGCGCAAGAATTTAGCGTGTAAATCTGCTGTGACTAGTAAGCAATCGCCTATAGACTCCTACGTACTCATGAAAATATTAGAAGAAAATAGTATCATCAAAAATCTAATTATTTTATAATTATTATTATGAATTAATACAACATCCTTAGATACAAAACCATAGTTAATAAAACTATTTTATTTCAAATCCACCACATGATCTAAAAAAAAATGTAAGGTATATCATGCTTATTTGCATCCAAGAATTGAAATCCAACTTAATTATAGTGTTTCTTTTAAGATTCAAGTAGAAAAGAGTGTACATAAAGCAAGACGGTTACTCATATTCATACATCCTACCGTAGCTACACCCTCTTATACATCGCATTGTTCTAAACTATATAGAGGATTTGAAGCTCTAAATTTGTGATGTCGATATTGACTTTTTTTGTTCGATCGAGTTTTTTGTGGAAATGATTAAAACCCAACGATTTCCACCATTTAAATAGGCGAACCAAATGCGAGATCAAGCAAATAAAGATATTTTGACACTTGTCTTTACTTATCATCCATATATCACAGTAAATCTTATTATTATACTATAACAATCTAAACAACATTCATATAAATATAATTTTATATTTATTCTTCCTTTATATGTTTCAGCCAACAAAAATATTCATTATTTAAAAACAAATTGAAATAAATTTGATCAAACAAAATCAATAATAATTTATGTGAACATATACATATATATTATTTATATATATGTGGAAATATATATATGTGTATGAGAAGAAAAATATATAATTTTAAATTAAGTAATATAATGTAATTACAACATTGTTTATAAAATTGACTAGTTACTAAATATATTAAATAATAATAATAATATAACTTCTATAATATATTGTAAATAATTAGAAAAATATATTCATATTTCTATTTTAAGATATTATTAATCAAATAATCTTCTTTAATATATAATAGATATGATATTACAGGTAAATTGGTTTGTCATATCATCGACGTTACAATATTATTGGACTTTGATTCTGAAATTATTGGTTTCTAAAAAGAAAATCAGAAATAATAATCTTTTATATATTTAATTGATATATTTATTTGGTAATTGAATATGATTTTAACAAGTGTATTTCTCTGTATTTAACTATAAGTTTAATTGTTGAAATAATTTGCACTTTATTATGGTGTTAATTTGTAAAGTTTAATTTCTTTTAATTGTGAGTTAAATTGTTAAATTTTTCTAATATATTTTCATTGTAGAAAATGAAGAACTTTTTTACTTCTATATGAGGTTGAATTTGCTGTATTTTTCTGAAACTATTCTCCTAAATAAAAATCATTTTCACTTTATTTTTCAATTTTGATCTCAAAATTATTTATAAATTGTAAATATCCATTTTAAATCATATATATTGATATATGTGAAAAAAATATTATGTAAAATATAACTATGAAATGTTGAAAACAAAACAAAAATGTTTTACAAAGACAAGAAACTTTTTTGTGTAACCGTATGCATGATATTTAAACATGGGCTTCTAAGACCTAAAATTTGGGCGACTCAAAACCTCTGTATTATAAAGAAGGTTTATACTGGTATCGGACCCATGCTATAAAGACGTGGCCCGTGCCATACACTCTTTTTTTTTCAATATTTGGGCCACAACAGGCCGGCCCATTAGCCTAAAATTTCACTAAAGAGAAACCTCATCAGAGAGACGGAGAAACGAACTCCCGATACCAAGATCATGCTAGTGGCTTCAAACCACTCTTTTTATATTCAAACAAAGCAATTTCCGTTTTTTCATATTTTTGGAAATTGTGCCCCACCCACTTTAATATTTTTTACCTTATTTAACTAATTTCTAGTTTTATGTTTTTTTTTTCCTTTCCATTTTTTACGTTAATTTATTTACCAAACAATTATTTTCCTGTTTTAGACTATTCCTTTAATTAATTCTTTATTTAAATAAGACCACTAAATAAAAAATTTTATATAAACAATTATATATTTAATATTTTTCATTTGG